>JAACJP010000056.1:0-196652 GCA_013368375.1 Tricholomella constricta
CTGGTAGCCCGCCCACTAGGCAGTTCTCGCAGTGCGTAACGATTTCGTCATCGCACGAGGGCCCTCGTTTATATGACGTGGGCCTTCTCCTGATAAATCCCAGGTCCGACTGTAGGACGTTACTGCTGGTTCCGCTTGGGTGGGTTCATCGCCCGTTCGTAGGCGGCGTGCCTCACGCGCGCCTGCGAACTTGTCTCGTCTGCTGGCGAGGCTGCCGCAAACTTTGGTTTACGGCTTCCATCGTATCTAACGATGGTAATGCTGTGTCCCGCTGGGTACTACCTGGCGGTCCTGTTCTTCGGTCCTGTTGTACGAGGTGATTCACCTGCTCGAACACTTCATCATTTCCTCAGCCCCTCTTCCACGAGAACTGAGTCGTGCCCGGGAGGGAGTTACTCCCTTCCGGCTTCCCGATCTTAGTTGTAGAACAATTGATTCTACACAATTCCTGGTCTTTTCGGAGAGCCGATTGTCCCCCGTCACCTCGACGCATTGTTCAAATGCATCGTTTACTAGGTTAACTAGTACATCTCGGGGAGGCATAATGCCGTCCCTACTAAGCATACGTATACTCTAATACTATGCTTTCGACCAATAGATCACGGTCATCTACCACTGATGATGAAGGCAGTGTTCCGCTGCTTTCGCGTTTGGCTGGTTTCTTCTCAGCCGGCGATTTCGTCGGGCTGCGGTCGACATCATCTTTGATGACCGCGATGCGGGCACATCAGTGAGTTCACTGGTGCCAAATATGCTGGATGACCATGTTCTCGTCCCGCAATTTTACTGAACCCTCAATATATTATCGAAGGGTGCGGGAAACACTCCATGGTGTTCCTGCGAGGTGCCCGATAGGGGTTCCTCTTTGGGCTTCCGGTCGCTCCAACCGGGTCCCAACTGTGATCCACCTTCTCGGATGGATGGGCCTTGTCAAAATTGCGCTCTGAGGTCGAGCGCTGCTGCAATCGTCCTCTCGATGATGGTTTCCATCATCTGGGTGTGACTTTGCCACGTCACTCGTGGGTTCCACTCTATCGCCGCTCCCGGCGACTCCACTTCCCAGTGGATTCTCTTCTTGTGGCTTCGGATTGTCCGGAGCCACGGATCCCGACCGGTTTCGGTCAGAAGGCTTCGGTTTCGATGCCTTCTTTTTGTTAGACATTTTTGGAATTGAAATGTAGGGGTGTTCCCTTGAAGTAAGGGTGTTTAAAAAACTGTAAGGGTTGGAATAGACTTAATATGTTCACACCAAACTAAACACGACCACTGATAGGATTGTGTGTAGTTAAAGGTATGAGTAAGTCTTAACATTACATAATGTAGAGGTGCTGGCTTTATATAGCCAGTACCTTTAGATTTAAATAAGAACAAACAACGATCGCTACCATATTCCGGTAACGCCCGTTACAGAGAGCTTTATGGTCGGTAATGATGTGGATTTTATAGCCCACAAGTTTATTCCTCCCACTTGAGTAACGCTTCGAGAATAGCTAAGGTCTCGAGTTCATGCACAGCATAATTCTGCTGTGCATTAGTGAATTTTTTGGACATGAATCCAGCGGCTGGGCTTGGATCCATGTAGGTCCTTGTCCATACATCGCACCGACGCCTGACTTGGAGGCGTCACAGATAATCCAAATTGGTTCGCCTGTCTTCGGTTGAATCGGCCCGAATAATTGGTGTTGTGCAGCATATATGCTTTATCATTTCAAAGCATCGCTGATGAATTGGTCTCCAATAAAATGGCGACCCATTCTCGGTCATCGCCATTAGTGGACCAGTGTACGCAGATATATTCTGGGAGAATGTCCCAGATAGTTAACAAGTCCAACGAATTGTTGGATATCGTTGTAATTCTGTGGTATCCTCCAGTCACGGATCCGTGCCAGTTTGTCGGCGTCAGGGTGAATTCCTTGGTCGTCAATAATGTGACCAAGGCAATCAACGCGATCCGAATACAATTCGCATTTCTTCCATTTAAGGTAGAGTGATTGTTTGCGTAATCGTTCGAACACAACTCGCAAGTGGTCTTCATGTTCCTCAATAGAGTTCGAGAATATGAATATATCGTCCAAGTATACATGCATGAACTTCCCAATGACGTCCCGAAAGATGGACGTCATTAATCGTTGAAATGTCGCGGGAGCATTACAGTCCCGATTTGCATGATGTTACTGATGTATGTTCCCGCTATCGTTACGAAGGCGGTTTTATGTACATCTTTTTCAAGGATGCGTACTTGTTCATACGCATCCGTTAAGTCAATTTTGGAACGTATTTTTCCCCTAGCGACATCTTCGCGAATAACTTCCTGGTCTGGCAAGGGCGTAACGTCCTTGATCGTGTTATCGTTACGCTGGCGTGCGTCCAAGGGTGTTCTCAGGGAGCCGTCTTTTTTCGGGATACATAGCAGCGGCGCTGCTTGCTTCACCGAACGAGGCTCCCACCATTTAGAATCCGTATACCGATTGACCTTCGCGTAGAATTCCTCGCGAAGGGACATTGGGCACCTCGGCGCGTGGTACTGGTACTGTTTCTCATCATCGACGAGAGTAATCTCGTGATTGACTTCCCGCCAGGGTGGTAGCTGTTGTTTCGTACCACCCACCATATCTTCGAATTCGTCATGCCATTGCTGGTGAAGTCGTGGATAATCTTCCGCGGTAAGGCCTCCATTGGGTGCCTTACCTTTTCCGTTCACCGTTCTTGCAGCGCGAATGTGCGCTGTATCTTTATTGCTAGGTTTAACATCAAACCTAGCTCGTAGTTTTACGCGAGCAAAGTCACTCTCATCCTTCACTGGTAACCGATACAACGGCCGTTTAGCCCGTTGTATATTCACCGGAAAATTCATTTCCGTTGGCTCCGATACTTCCTCAGGCCGTGGATTTCGGTACGCTTGTCCTCGCGTGCCTACATTTCTTCCTTCGTGAGCCCGCATTGACGCTATTACTGCGTTCCATTCTTGCGGCATCCGTGGGTCGAACATCCACTCATATTGTGGATGTGGATTTGGTCTATCCCAAAATGATCGATTACTCGTATTCGTATACGGCTCTGATTCCGTATCCTTGTCGCCCGCTCGTCTTACGCGCTTCATTATCGCGCTGACGTTCTTCGCATGGCTCGTCAACCTGTGCTCGTTCATTCGAAGGCTCGTTTTTTGCCTTCTGCTGTCGTCGTTGGGGTTTCTCTTCTTCGGAGGTGGCTTATCCCCCTCCTTAAGAGTTTCTTGATACTCTTCCTCGGATAATAGAAGTGCTGGATGATCCTTCGGTAGGGCTGTTTATCGCCTAGCCTCATTATCAGGATCATCGTCATCTTCTACTGTTACTTTTAGTCATTCTTTTTCGTTTCTCCAATGACGATGGCGTCTAGCTCGGCCATCGGTATCCTCCATTTTTTACCTTAGTCGCTGGTATAGCGATTCCATTGACGACAACTTCGTCACGGTTAAAGTCCAGCACGACGTTATTTGCGCGCATAAACGGCGTGCCTATAGTCACGTCGTATCGATCAAAGTTAGCAAGGTCCATGTAAACCTTGCCTTTAAACCCTGGAAGAGCAGCTTCCACCGTCGTACCAAAGTTTACTGTGGCCCGACTTCCTTTAGTCCCGAGCTGGAGGATTAATGGATCCTCCAGCGGAAATACTTGAATATCGGCCACTTGAGTGAATGACGGCGTAAGTCCGGTAGTTGTACTCCCGGAATCCCAAAGGGTCCAAGCCTCATGTCCACCTACGTTAATGTAGGTGACAAGGCACTCCTTGTCCTTTATCGGAACTACGGGACGAGCAATTTTGTCCTCCCCGTCGCATCTTTCATTTTGCGAACTGGTGGTTTATCATTGCGTTCTTCTGACGCAATTACTTCTGTCATTGCAAACATATGCTCGTCTCATCGTCCGAGCATAGTATTCATTTTCGTAGACTCCATGTCTACGAACTCATCGCCTTCGTCTTCATTGTCCGCCTCTGTATCAGGGCGTCCATTGTCTCGTCGTCGGGTCCTCGGGAGACGTGTCTTCATCGTCCGCCTCACTTGCCGCGTCAGGTGCCGCTGTACGTGCGGCCCTTAGGAACGCTCGCTGTTTCTTGGGCTGTTTGCAATCTTTTGCAAAATGCCCTAGTTTTCCACAATTAAAGCACACTTCCCCCGGAGGGTGGTTGTGATGATCGTGGTTTTTAGTTTGATCGTAACGCGGACGATCTCCTGTCTTCATCGCTGGTTTTTCGATGTGGGGCTTTTGCTCTCCACGTCCAGGTTGATCTGATACGCTGGCTTGACATATGGCTTTTCATTTACTGCGCCATACACCCGTCGAGGCCTGTTGAAATTATTGTGTGGAGCGTTTACTCGCCCCCATCTGGTTTCCGCATTTGGCTCGGTTGACTTCGCTGAGCGGTTATGGTCCGCTCAAAGTAATCAGCCGTTTTCTGGGTGGCTTGATGTGCTAAGCCCACCGCTAGGAACTCTTGGGCTGTATTGATTTCGGGTGATAGCCGTCATCGAATAATGCCTTCCGCATATCACGCGGAAGTGTTTTGAGAAATTTCTCCAGGAACGTCAATCATCCGTTCTTGCTGCCATGTTCATGCATGATCCACAAGGTCGTCATACAGACCTTGTATGCCTTTGCTCGCCGAATAGGTAACGGCGTTAAAGTCGTTACGAGCGTCCTGCATGGTTGAAGGTAACACGAACCGATCGTACAGCCCTAGTAATGACGTCTTCAAACGTCCAGGACTGCTTTTCGCGGTTCACATGGATAACATGGCGATTGTACCATTTCCGAGCTTCACCATCAAGGAACTCGGATGTTATCAGAACGCGCTCTTGAGTCGCGTTCTGCTCCTCCAAACTGGCTCACGGCTAGCATCACGACAAGGCTGGCTAGCCATTCTTCCAATTTGCCAAACTTGGCACTTCCACTATAAGTGCCTACGGACTTTGAATCCGCACGACGAGATTTCATACCATCAGGGAGCGATAGGCGTACAGCAGTCGCTCGTGTATCAGTTGATGCAACCATTCGTGCATCTTAGTTTTATGCTGCTCTCCAGCAGCATGTATTCCGTCCGCATTGATTGACTCCTGCGAATCGGGTCAGGCATTGAGTAGCCTCGACTTTGAAATCGAGGCTGAGCATGTGCAGTGGGTTCACTTATATGAACCCGCATGTCTTGACAGCCGTTAGCCGTCGCCGTCGTATTATGTTTTCCGACGGCCCCATTTCCCAGTCCACCATCCGAACCTTGAGTTTGCGAGGCCCATTGCCTCGCCATCTCATCTACGGGCATATGTCCTTCGAAGACGACTCCTTGATCATCATAATTCGTGAACTTGCTCCGTGATAAATCAGCGTTTCTCAAACGCTGATATGCGACTCGGTTGTTCCAATCTTTCGCTAATGGAACACGGCCATCCTTCGCATCCATAGGTACTTGAATAGCTGGCGCGCTTTCGTCGCCAGCTGCTTGCGTGGTTGTATACTTACGTTCCGTGGGTGGGTCTAACGTAGACTCACTAACAGGGGCCCATTTGGATCCCTGTGGTTGCGCAAGGTGCTCTTCACGAGTCATTCTTTCGCGCTTCGCTGCCGCGGACCGACGACGATAATCGTCGTCAGATTCTCCTAACTGGCGCGCTTGATGCAGCACCAATACTGCCATGGCAGCCTCATCAAGAGGCTGGTTCGATCCGGCAGCCACTGCTTGAGGAGTGAAGAGGTCATCCCAACGACCTTTTCCTTTGTTGAACGAGGCTTTCTTAGGTACAGGCGTCCCAGCAATCGAGCTGACTGCTGAATTCAAAGTTCCTTAGGGTACTTCTTCCTGTATTCCGTAACTACTACGGACAGCGCTTCCAAGTATTGGTCGGCATATGCCTGTGCGACCATTTCTCCAACGGATTGTGCTCGGTAGATCGCAGAACGAGCCTATCCGCTCGTTCCTCCAGTCGCCTTCGCCGATGCTCGCTAACCACATCGGTGGTGTCCCAGAATTGCTTCACTTGAAGCGCAAGCATTCCCTTTCGCTGGCCTCTTCTTCATTAGCCTCGGGGTCGGACAAGTCGTCTTCGTCCGACTCATCTTGACTATGCTCAGGTGGACGCCCCGAACGCTCTACTTGCCAGATGGCTGTCTGGCCATCTGCTTCCCGCCGTGGGGCCAGGTCGATGTGACCTGGCCAATTCGTCAGCCAAGCTCCCAGGCACATTGGTGCTTGCTATTGGCCAAAGTTCCTCCGATTCTACTCCTAGTGTATTCTGCGCTGGTGAACTTTGTCCACCAGCGACTGATCCGACTTCCACTGGTTGCAGTGGAAGTTGTGATGGAGGATGCGCTGTGAGCGCATCCTCGAGGACCGGAGTTCGGCTCTTTCCAGATGTGGGAGTTGGTGTCATCGGGTCTCAGTCTCGTGGGTTCTTTTGATGATGGGTGTTCTAAATGGAATGTGGGTCTGCGTAACGTTGTGGGTACGCAGCAATAGAAAGCAAGGTAGCTTAAAAAAATGTAACGGAGTTACAGAATTTGGGGACCTTGTTGTTCACACTAGACGTAAGCTTGACAAGTCTGTCGATTGCTACGTATAGGTGTACAAGGTTGTTTATACTTAGTTAATGTAATGAATTAAATAGGCAACACCAGAAGGTGTTGCCAAACAATAGTGTAATCGTCTCGATAAGATACGATTAGATAACCAAGATTAGATAAGATAGTGGGTGTTGCAGGCGTGCATCATGGCCTCCACGAGGCATGGTCCGTGCAGCTTACAGAACTATAAATACATTATGGTGTACCGTATATAGATCTATCCTACCATATCCAGTCTTTCCCACCCTACCGTGAGACTTGCTGAGGTTAACGCCTCCATTTGGTGACGACAGTGGCATTCGTACCCGCAACTGTCTGTCTGGATCACCGTCCGCTTCCGGTTAATGAAGCAGTCTACCACCGACACCAATAACAACACCCCCCATCTGCGGCTTCTGACACCGACTCTCCTTTCCAAATCCAATCAACACTCCATGCACCAGCACCCTCGCGGTGCTTTTTTAAAGTGCTTTTTTCTGTTTCCGACACCTGCAACTGTTTTTACCTGGTTTTCTCGGTGCTGGAGGGTAGTAAAGGTGATGGGCTTGAGGGCTGCGACGAGGACGTCGCAATGTGGAGGTGGGGCATATGAAGACATTGGCGACACTTCCGCATTAGGACAGATACACTGCGCATTCGGCATCGCATCACGCTTGGAGACGTTTCACGGTTTCCCATCGCGCCTAGGTACAGCTGGGGTGATTTAGGGTTGTGTGTTTGGTTTCTGAGCTTAGGTTCATGTTTGGATCGCGACGAGGACGTCGCTATTTGGGAGTTGGGCACATGCAGGCGTGCATCATGGCCTCCACGAGGCATGGTCCGTGCAGCTTACAGAACTATAAATACATTATGGTGTACCGTATATAGATCTATCCTACCATATCCAGTCTTTCCCACCCTACCGTGAGACTTGCTGAGGTTAACGCCTCCAGTGTCCTTACAGGTGGTGTTGGATTGCGAGAGAGCCGACATTGCGGTTTCAAGGCTCACCAGTCGTTCCTCTGGCGTGAGCGCAGCAGGAGACGGAGGCGTGTCAAATTCACCGAAGTCGGACATCTCGAGACGGGACTGGGCAACGATCGGAGCAGGCGCGCGCTGGACGGGTTGCGTGTAGCAGACACGTGTTTCGGCGCGGAGGCTGATCGGTCGGCTTCGTCGGGTCTCCGGTTTACACTATTCTGCTGTTAGGGCAACCCTTACAGTGGAGCGCTATCACACTGGCAAGGGGGAATCCGAAGTTATATTGATGTATAGTAACGAAGGTAAGTAAGGCTTACCTGGCAAGGGGGAATCCGAAGAGAATAGTGTAAAGGATTCCCAAATGCCAGGGGGCCGACTATATACGAGTGTAGGATGTGAGGGCCGGTCCTCCAGAGTGTACTGTACATGTAATAATAACGAATGGTGTGCGGCGCGTGTATGGACACGTTCCCGACGCTATCCGATCCTCGTGGCCCAGGGTACGGGCACGAGGCGGGGCAGCCGACGTTGGGATGTTGGGCGGTCGGGATCGGCGTCGGGCGCGCGCGGGGAGTGAGGGGAAGCGACAGGAAGTGAGTAAGTATGTACACCGACGCTTGGGTCGGAGCATCGGTTGGGATCGCAATTGGTCGGTCGGGGGCGAACGCGCGAGTCGGGGAATGATCTGTGAGCGTCGGAGAGCGTGAACGAGAGTTCCCCTGACAGAAGGTACACCACGCGGAGAGGGTCTATGGGCGTACGCAGAATGCCAGGCTGCTCTACGTCGAACGATGGCCACTCACTTCATCAAGTTGTGGAAGTCGGTTCCTGGCTACGTCAATGATGCCACTAGTCGAATTGCTGCTGGCACTGCAAGTATCGGCGGGGGCGAAAGTGTAGGCAGCGGCGAAAGTATCGGCGGCAGCAATGCACATCTTCAATTAGAATAATTCCAGAGTTCATTGATCTGACAAGCCCTAAGTATCATTTACAGTGGCGCGCTCTGATGTATAGCTTAAAAATGATTGATTGCTGTAATGACAGGCTACATACGCGCGCTGCAGCTAAGTACATACATTTAAAGTATGCTTCCGTGTGAGGCGCTCCGTCGGTGATGCTTTGTTGCGGGGATTTGCTTGACGGTGGTGGTGGCTCGATCATTACTAGTCAACGGCAATCGCCATCAGCCATGCCTAACAAGAGGGTAAATACGGGAAAGCTATGATACACACGAGAGGGGCCCGTCGGTAATGCTTCGCTGAGGGGGGAATGTGCGTGGTGATAGCTCGATCATTACTAGTCAACGGGCATCGCCATCAGCCATGCATAACAAGAGGGTAAATACGGGAAAGCTATGATACACACGAGAGGGGCCGTCAGTAATGCTTTGCTGAGGGGGGGATGTGCTTGATGGTGGCTCGATGCATTACTAGTCAATGGCAATCGCCATCAGCCATGCATAACAAGACGGTGAATACGGAAAGCTGTGGTACGCACGAGACACGTTGGCGATACTTCACTGTGGGAATGTGCTTGATGATGGCTCGATGCATTACTAGTCAATGGCAATCGCCATCAGCCATGCATAACAAGAGTTTGAGTACGGGAAAGCTAGGATACGCGCGAAGGGGCCCGTCGGTAATGCTTCACTGAGGGGGGAATGTGCTTGATGGTGGCTCGATGCATTACTAGTCAATGGCAATCTGCATCAGCCATGCATAACAAGACGGTGAATACGGAAAGCTGTGGTACGCATGAGACACATTGATGATACTTCACTGTGGGAATGTGCTTGACGGTGGCTCGATGCATTACTAGTCAATGGCAATCGTCATCAGCCATGCATAACAAATGGAGGGTAAATACGGATAGCTGTAGTAAGCACGAGAGGCGCTTCGTCGGTGATGCTCTGAATGTGCTTGACGGCGGCATGATGCATCACTAATCAAAGGCAATGTTCATCAGCCATGCATAACAAATGGAGGCTGAAGACGAAAGGCTGTCATACGCACGAAAGGGACCATCAGTAATGCTTCAGGGACATTGCTAATGGTGGCTCGATGCATTACTAGTCGATGGCACTTTCTGTCAGTGATGCATAACACATGAAGGGTGCGTAAGCTGTGGTATGCACGAGACACGTTGTTTCACTGTGACAGTGGCTCGATGCATTACTAGTCAATGGCAATCGTCATCAGCCATGCATAACAAATGGAGGGTAAATACGGATAGCTGTAGTACACACGAGAGGCGCCCCGTCAGTAATGCCTATTAGTGGGAATGTACTTGACGGTGGCTCAATGCATTATTAGTCAAAGGAAATCTCCATCAGTGATGCATAACGAATGATACGGAAAGCTGTAGTACGCATGAGAGGCGCCCTGTTGGTATGCTGTAAATGTGCTTGACGGCGGCATGATGCATCACTAGTCAAAAGCAATCTCCATTCAGCGATGCATAACAGATGGAGGGTAATTACAGTTATCTGTGATACGCACGAGAGGTGCCCCGTCGGTAATGCTTCAGTTGGGATGTTGCTAACGGTGGCTTTATGCATAATCAGTCAATGGCAATTTCAGTCAGAGCGATTGACGACGTCAGGGTGCGCTGCACGTCACGGTAAGCCGTTGCATCAGTACTATTGTTGACTTAGATAATCAGTGATCATTGTTGATGCAAAGAGTGGAAACCGAGCCATTCATGGTAAGCTGCCTGATTATGCATTTGTCGGTGGCTCCGTATTTGATACATCACATCCTCAGGGGGAACGACG
Organism: Tricholomella constricta; assembly: GCA_013368375.1. NCBI lineage: Eukaryota > Fungi > Basidiomycota > Agaricomycetes > Agaricales > Lyophyllaceae > Tricholomella > Tricholomella constricta. The sequence continues at coordinate 10,330 of JAACJP010000056.1, forward strand.
AAGGGGAACGAAGTAGTTGGAACCTGACCCACGGTGAGTATCCGTCGACGTCCGTGTCCGCCTGCGATGCATCATAATTCGACGCTGACTAGCATTGAATAATGCATAAAATCCACAGTATAGGCTGTTATCACAGAGTACGGGTTCTCGGAGGGTCGTTATAGGGTCAGGATAAATATCAGCCATTACAAATGAGCAATAATGCATAGTTCTCAGGTTATAGATTTCTGAGAAAAATAATCATTGGTAGTCATAATTTAAAGTACAAAACCCGTCGAGGCAGAGCCAGAGTTTGTCTTAGCCTCATTACCAAGCCAGATCTTATTGGATGGATGGATGGATATATTACTCGCAGCGGTGCGGTCCCAAAAAAGAACAAGCGGGGCCCGTTCTACATACACGACATCAAATGTATGCTACGGACATGAATAAACCAGAGCCGATGCGATATACGGAATCTCATGGATTAGTTTACCCATGCGACACTCCTCTGGAGGCGGACAAGAGCTCAGCATAATACCGAGAGACACAGAAGCATATTGTGTGGGAGTAAGCGGTAGTGAGCAGGAAAGGAAGGCAAAAGAGGATGATGATATAAAAACTGTGAAACGAGGCATCGTCATGGACGCCAAGTTGTTTTCGGAGTGCACCATGTTGTCGTTTCATAAAACAGTGCAATGACTGGGGTGACTCGTTTGCGAGAGAGAGAATGAGGGCTTCACGCCAATGTAGGACTCGACAAATACACTTGATTATGTAGTAGGGATGCACATAGGGACCTCGTCGTAGATACCAAAAATTTGGTGGACATAAGCCGCAAACGGCTTTAAAGTGTCGGTGTGATTGACGAGAAAGTCAACGAACTGTGTAGCAGGGGCAGAGAGAAAGAGGATGCATAAGCGAGGATTATGATGAAATAGGGTGTCGAGGAATTGGTCACGGGCAGATAGGAGCCGGTCATTCGAGCGACACCCGAACAAAGCGTGGACTTCGTCCTCAATAGCGAGGTGACAGAATCGACATAAGCGATGCTGCCGCTCGATGCGACCCCGAGAAAAACGGCGACGGCGTAGCTGTTCGACAGCCAACGGATGGTCGGACAGGAGCAGGCGCGTAAGGGCATGCCGATGTTTGGGGTCAGGTATTTTGAGGTATGGTTGCATGCGACGCCGAGTGACATCATGACCACGGCATCTGGAAACATGTTTTTCTTTCATAGAGGTCGTCTGTTTCACACTTTTGAAATTTCGCCTCGAACCTTAAATACTAAAAAGGCAATTATTTATATTTAGATCAGTGTCCTAAATGGGAGCCACGCGCCCTCGCAAATGGCGGGCGTCACGTCACAGCGCTTTCACCATTCGACGTCCATCATGCCTCTTCAACCCGCCGTTTTCGAAGGCACCAGAAAGGCGAGTTCGGAACACAGCGACGACGAGGATGGAGATTACGTGTCAATCACTTCCCTTAGTAACCTTGCCATCAACCACTCTTCCCTGTTGTCGACCCCGCCCATATCAATTCCCATTTTTCTCTTTCCTAACCTGCAACCCGCCTATGGAGATTTGGTACTGAATAAGTGAAATACGATATGTGATGGTCATCTAATAATCTGTAAGAATTTTTGTCACTGTATTGCATCTCAAGAAGTCCAAGGCTCAAGGCACTCTGTTCATATCATGACATTTAGTTGTTTGCTCATGGAACAATACATCTATGTAAAGGAATACTCTAAGTAAATTTTTCTCGGTATACTTATGAAAATGGAAATGGAAATGGAAATGACATTGCAATCGGGACTTCGAGAGCTGAGCACACATATGGGCAAGCCAAATGCGCCGCGGCGCACCCGCCTTTGTTGTGGCTTGTCTGTCACTTGTCAAGCTCGTTGCCTTTTTTAGATTTAAGGTTCGAGGCGAAAAGTGAGCAACTTCCGTTTCAGTAGCGTGAGACCTGCTTACATAGCCTATTGTAGGGACCACTGTTCTCGGTCGTGCCAAGTAGTCAAGGCTTCCTCTGTAGGCCTTCATAATGGACTGCCCTCGCGTAGCACCTGGTTCCTCCCGTGGAGTCAGATAGCACCGTTATACTACGGAGGACGAAGCACCTACTAGCACAACTGTATGTCCTCGCTGTATTTTATCATCAACTCTAACTACAACCACAATGACCAGTATACAACTCACGCGCCAATGCACGGAACAAAAATCGCCGACTGGATGCCGTACACACCTCTCCCACCATGTTCATTGAACAGTCGAATGGATTGGCTTCGAAGGCTCAGCATCTTGTAGCCAATATGCACGAAGATCTGCCCGGTGGAACATTGGCAGCACGAGATGTTCGAAAATAAGTCGACCCTCTCTTGTAGCCATTAGCATGTTTTGATGAAAATTAGATGGACTTTCATACCGCTTTCACCCCCGAGATCACCACGCTCGAACTCCCTCACTCAGCTTGTGGCAACAACAGTTACTTCGACGAGTCTTCGCTTACAAAGCCCTCTCTCTACGAAGAGGCCTATATTGCACAGTCAGGCTATGATGGACTTTTTGAGCAGTACCCGGCGTTTAAGGAGTGGTGTGCGAGAAATCCTGCCACCCAACACTCTGGCTCCAATGCGACCTCAAGATCAAATTCGCCTGCAGCCCACGATCCTGGCTTTGATGTTATCTCGACATCACCTTCACCCGTCGCTGATCAAGACGTCTACAACCACGCCTGCTCGTTGTCGCCGCCTACGATTTCAAGGATCCCGCCTCCCTGACAAAGGCCACATCTGCAACTGTCAACGAGATTTGCGAGCAGAACCGCAAGACTGTAGATGAAATACTGGGATCCTTCTGGAACTCGGTAAGCCATCTAACTTGCCTTGTGTCTTCGGAAACGAACTAAAAATATCAGAACCCACGAAGTGAAACTCCCTCCATCGAAAACTGGCCACGACATTATTTCGCAGATGTTCAATAAGTGTTGGTTTGGTAAAGCGATCCACCGCCGGCCTCAATGGTTCTCGAAACAAACTAAGGTGCCCCTGGAGACCATTGCCTTCATCCTCACTGCGGTGCGCTTTTATATATATATTAATCCAAGCTTTTCTATAATTGCTCTCCAGGTTGAATGTGCTATCAATGAATGGAAAACGGGCCGCCATGTAGTTGTCAAATTCGAGGGAGCCAAACACTGACGAGTTTATCAGCGTCACCTCACCTTCCTCAAATCCTGGGAGACGTTCTCGGCCCAAGAAAGTTCAGGAAGATCTACTTTCCAATGCCCGGTACGTGCTCCTGTCTTGATCTCAAAACACACATAGCAGGCTCTTACATGTCGTGTAGGGAGTGCTCGTTGGCATACGATGATGACGACTCGAATGATGATGAAGATACCCCACATGATGGAACCGAAGCCATGCTTGCTCTTTTCAAGGCCAATCAGTCTGTTTCCCGTATTAATCCTGTGGCAGAGTAATTTTTCGTGTTGTGTCTAGATCAACTAGTAGTATTCCATCTTTCGAAGTGAATATACCCAATAATTATTATCTAACCAGAATTTGTACCTAATCTGGCTGGCATCGCTGAGCCCGCGTCGTTGCACATAATCACCTATAGGGCTTTTTGACTATGGTCCTACAGCCCTCTGGAAAGTCTCATAGCAATGACCCACTACAGCGCACTTGATAGAGGGGGTACGTGCCTCTGTGACTACACGACTACACGTCCCTCCCACATGCTACCGAGCCAGTGCCATTTTCCAGATGGGGCGCGAAAGACAAGCTTTGTGGAGTTGTCCCATAGGGCAGGGACGTCCGTGCAGAGCTTTCGATCATATTCAACATCATGATCAACCGGCAAATTCAGTCATCAACGCAGGTGAAGAACAAATACACTAAAAGGATCTGTCCTTGCTTGTTTTCTATTTTACAGTGTGGCAATCGATATGCACAAGCCATGAACCCCAAAACGCAATGCCGGGATAGAGAAATTCGTAAACAGGTAGTATGGAATGATAGGAAGGATAGTCGAGGGAATATAATTTTAGAAGAGCAAAGATGAAATGGAAGAGGGGAATGGGTATGATTGTTAGATTCAAGTACGCATACCCCACTTGTAGGAATGATAGAACTACATACAACGAGAGCGCCGTACATTCATGGTTACGACGGAGAAGTGCTCTCACCGAGTCGATGCCGCTCTCTTGGGAGCGGGAGCCTTGGACATAGCGCGCCCTTCAGCCTGTGCAGCCGCCGCCGCACTCAACGCACGTGCTGGTGCTGTCTTCCTCGCGTCAATGGACGAATGCCTGTGCGGAGCGATGTGACTCCCCCCAGCTTCTAATTCCGACTCGGCAACTTTTTTGCCTTGTGCGAAGAAAAGCTTCGCGTCGCGCTCGGAGATGTTCTCGATGAAATAGGCATTTCCTGGAAAAGAAGAGTTTAGCATTACTAGCGGATTTGTATGAGATGAACATACCGCGTGGTACCATAAACATGGCGCCTGTGGCGAGAACGAGACTTGTGTTGTGAACTTTCAGGTTGATGGCACCCTCAATGACATAAAAGATCTAAACTTGAAATGAGCGTCCTAGTGTAACCAGCTTACGAAGGTGGGACGTACGTATGTATTATCCTTCGACCGTTTCGTCTGCTTTCTTTCGCCGGGGGGAATGACGAGAACACCCGCGGCAATGAAACCGGCGTCCCCAAACACCCTCTGATACTTCCATTTGTTTGGGTCGACTTGTTCGGGCTCCAGCATCTTCCAAGTATACGCGATACCTACAAACAATCAGCATTGAATGGTAGATGACTAGGGCGAAAGACCCACGTCTTTGTACCTGCTCCTCGGTCTCGTAATCCATCACCACGCAGTGAGGTTTCGTCTCATCGTCCCAGCCCTCTTCTGGATTCTCTACCGGAACGACTTTGTAATGCACGTCCTCTGCGACCTTGCTCTTGCTTCTCGCTCTAGATCGTTTCCGCTTGCCTAGAGGTTCTGGTTCGTCTTTCGGTATCCGCACGATCTCGCGAATGGGCGGTACGAGGACAAGTCCACTTCCAGCGCGTTGGCTTCGTCCGTAAACAAGCTTCTCTCCCCTCCACCATTCGAGTGGCTTGTAATGCTCCCGTGCACTCTTGCGGACGCCCTCTCGATACACTGATTAATTAAAAAAGAAATAAGACAGAAGCTAAGAGAACGAGGAACGTCAACTATACCGCGATTTTCCTTCTTCGATTTACTACTTCGACCATGAGGCCTCTGTAGTTCCTCAGCAAACTTGGCCTTCTTCGTTCTTCGCGGTGAAAGCTCGGTGTGATGCTCCTCTGGACCCCCATCGTCGTCCGAGTAATGTTGTTCCTCCTCCAGTTCTTGTGCTATCTCATCTTCGATCTCGGATTCAGGCTCTTCTGCAACGTCTGAGAGCGGTGCGCGTCCTTTGCCTTTGTCCCGCCTCGCAGTCAGTGGCTCCTCCTCCTCTTCCGGCTCTTCATCATCTGGCACTCCATTATGGCCAGCCTCCGGTCCACTGTCATCGTCATCCTGATCCATGGCCATGAAACTGGTCCCTTGAGGCGAATCGTGCTCACCAGAGCCACTAGCCTGGTCGCCATGATAGCCAGAGTGGTTGTGGTCAGCATGATCGTCCTCCTCCAAATCGTCCTCGACATCCTGCGCGCGAAATGAGTTGGAAAGCCTCGAAGGACCTGGACCCGAGATATAGCCCGTTGATTTGCGCGCGGAGCCTCGTGATCGCGGTGAGGGGATTTGGTCGAAATCGATATCGGATGTACGCGTAACAGGGCGCGTAGACACGCCATTGCGGGCCGAGGTAGGCGTCACTGGCTGGCGCGAGTTCGCGAAATACTGCATTGGACCTTGAACGTCATGTGGTCAGTCCGAGACATCAGAGCAGTTGGAGATGCATGCGTACTGTCGTCGAGCTCCATCGACATTTCACCATACTCGTCAAACTCCTCCTCAGGGATAGGGATTGACTTCTTCTTTCTTCCCTTCGGTTTGAATGGCGTCCGCTTGTCCGCCTGCTGGATGAGCTCCTCGAACGGTTCGAAACCGTCCGACTTGCGCTCGATATGCTGTACCACGATTCCCGTCTTCTTCCCGACTTCCGGGTTGTCGCCTCTGTATGGGATGTGGGCCTTCTGGGGCCCGCGACGTGCAGCGCCGAGACTGCTCTTGCGCGCGGAGGAGGGCATGGTCGCGGACAATGTCCACGCTCGTGGGAACCTAAACATAAGAATACGCGCTTGGTCGTGTTTGTTCCAATTCCATTTATGGCCACCCCGCTCGCTCGACGCGCTCTTGCTCGATATATTCGACGATTGCCTGTGCGCACTTACACGACCCATGTAGGACATACAGAACCCAGGAAAGGAGATAGAGGTTTGTTGGACCTTGTTCTCTGTGAACGCCGTCGCCTACTACATCACAGTGTTCGTTGGGATGTCTGGAGGGGTGGATTCGTCGGTAACAGCAAAACTGCTTGCGGACAAGGTTGGAATTGCAGCTCTTTCTGCTGAAATATATCTAATAAATCCCTAGGACTACGATCTATCTGCTGTATTTATGAGAAATTGGGACACGCGAGACGAGTCCGCCTCGGACAAAGGTTGTGAATGGGAGAAGGATTGGGAAGACGTTCAACAAGTATGCAAGGCCTTGGATATACCTTGTGAAATGGTACGCGTCTCACTCAAAAGCAGTTTAAATCAAGTCGACGAGTGCAATAGATCGATCTATCTCAAGAATACTGGAACAGAGTATTCCAACCTTCTCTGCACTCCTGGGAGGACGGCATAACACCAAACCCGGATGTCTTGTGCAACAGGTGCTTAATCTGTTTGTTTCTAAGTCTCAATCTCATACTGGATTAGAGAGATCAAATTCGGCGCTTTGCTTGAGCATTTACCGATGGCTTCCTCGAGTTCAAGCAAGACCTGGTTCGCAACCGGTACTCGTTATTGTTTCTCGGGCAACGGATCATTACTGATGAATTGTCAGGCCACTACGCGCGGAAAACATGGACATTGCCAACGTCTGAATCACCACCTCGTGCTAAACTACTTCGCCCAGTCGATCTCATAAAGGACCAAACCTACTTTCTCGCCTCCATGACCGAACAAAGCCTCAACTGCGCCCTTTTTCCCCTTGGAGACCTGAACAAATCAGAAGTCCGTGAAATCGCCAAGAAAGCTGGACTTGCCACCGCTGAGCGGAAAGAAAGCATGGGCGTTTGCTTCGTCGGCAAGAAGTCGAAATTTGGCGACTTTATATGTACGTCCGATTCAAACCTCTTCTTTTGTTTCAAGTATCAACTCAATATATATGCATGATATTGGTCGACTGCAGCGTCATACATTCCTCCGAACCCCGGTCCAATAATAGATCTTTCGACAGGAGACACCGTTGCACAACACAAGGGGCTGTGGACCTATACCATCGGCCAGGGTGCGAAACTTCCGGGCATGCGTCAGCGTGCGTTCGTCGTGAAGAAGGATTCCGGCCTGAACGCCATCTACATTGCTTTTGGCTCGTGAGTCCCCTAACTTCCGTTCAATGAAATCTACATACCGGTTCTTACGCGCTGCAGACATAATCCACTTCTACTCAGCCGTTCCGTCATCGTTTCCGACTTCTCCTGGATATGGAAGGATTCACCACCAAATCACCTCAAGACGGAGGACGGCTATGGAGCCGAGGTGAAGATACGCCATCGAATGGACTCTACAACATGCACCGTTCATAGGTTCGTGTGTCAAATCACAAGGTTTCATCTGATTCAACCCGATTTTTTACTCGTTACTAGTTCGGATTCGGACCATGACTTAAAAATCACATTGGGTAATCCAGAAGTCGGGGTCGCACCCGGGCAGGTCGCTGTAGTGTACGACAGAGAGGAGGGCCGGGTCCTTGGCTGCGGAACCATCGTGGACACCATTTCCTTGGAATGACACTTTCGCGCACCATCCGTTTTCCTCTCTCTCTCTGAAACGGACGCAAACACGCCGGAATACAATGACATTTCCATCGTTCCCTCCTGTGGTCCGTGGAACACCACACTATCTTGGTTTGCAGGAGAGTCTTTCAGGTAGACGAAAGGAAGCCAAGTGACAATATCAGATCAACCCCAAAGGCCAGCTGCACCGACTGCTACTCTGAGGTGCGGCGACATTTTCTTTTGAACAAGTTCCAGTTTTCGTCGTTTTCCAAGCAGAGCGATCCCAGTCAAAGTGAATTGTCTGAAGATGTGCTTAAGTAGGATGTTCTGCGCGTGGTCTAGGAGTTTCAATGAATGAGCATCTGGTCTCCTGTTGAGTTTGCGAAAGGGGACCGTGATGGAGTGATCTCTAGGTTCGTATGTAGAGAAACGAGGCTACTCTGATGGGTTATCGCACGGAATGGTCTTGGGCGCTCGCCATCCAAGTAGGCAGGAAAGCGAGAGGTGTTTCCATTTGCGTATCATAGCGGGGAGATGGTAATCGTGTCAGCGTGTCTTTCAATTCATTGACCATCTGCACAGTGCAGATTCTAGAAGCACATGGATCTTCAGTGATGGCTTCATGGCGTTCAGATCCAAAATAGTATATTAGCATAAGTCAGGGACTATGAGTATTCAGACGGAACGACAAGCTGCAATGTAACATCACCGGCGGCACTGAGATAATGAAATCTGCCCTGCCAATGATTGATCGAAAAGTCGTCATATATGATGAATGCCTCATACCTGGCTTACTTCACCGCTCAGAAAACCACTTTGATTCCTGCCTGAACCCCTCTGCCGCTAGAATCTCCTTTACCTGCTGCAGCTTCTCGGGAGGGGGAATCAATTTATTGATGGGGCCGCGAGTAGACGCTGTCAGAGCAAGGACGACATGTTCGAGTCCGTCGCGGTCGATTCCAACTACGATCATGAGGTTGGGGAAGAGAGGCATAACAAGCCTTCGAATGTGACGGTTTACGGCGTTCGTCTGTCTAAGAAGTGCAACCTCACGTTCCCTGCCGGTGAGAGTAGAGTCTATAGGAGCGACGACCTGGCCACATTCATACGAGCCCTCCTCGTCGAGTGGGAAGCCGTAGTATAAAGTCCCCAGGGCGGCGAGAGCTTTCCTGACAGAGATGCGTTCTTCTGTCCATTGCTTGTTAACAATGTAACTTAGCAAACGTATGGTTGCATACGTACCAGGCATCTTTGGATATACCGAGATAGAAAGGTGGTGCGTGCTGATTTGTGTTCAGGTGAAAGACTCGCCCAATGCGCCACACGTGATCAAGTGCGCGCCACCCATTTCCGTTTTTGAAACGGACACAAACACGCCGAAATACAACAACACCCCATTGCCTCCTGTAATTCGTGGTATACCACACCATCTTGGTCTTCTGGATAGTCTTTCATATGGACGAGAGGAAGCGGAGTGACAGTATCAGATCAACACAAAAAAGGAACCGGATAATCGAAATGGAAATCTTCTCGGCAGAGCATCTGGTCTCAGGCTGTTGAGTTTGCGAAAGGGGAGCCTGATGGATCGATTTTTGGGTGTTTATGTAGACCAACGAGGATGGTCTAAGATGTAATCGCGCAGAATCTTGGGCGCTCGCCAACTGGTAAGTAGGCGAGCGGCGAAAGCGAGAGGTGTTTCTGTTTGCATGTCACGCCGGTGGGGAGATGCTAATAGGGATGATAAAAATCGTGTCAGCGTGTCTTTTAATTCATCTGCACAGTGCAGACTCTAGAAGCACATGGAACTTCTTCATGGCGTTCAGAGTACTTATATCAGGCAGCTTTGTCACAAATAGTATATTAGCATAAGTTAGAAACTATGAGTATTCAGACGGAACGACAAACTGCAATGTAACAACACCGGCGGCACTGAGAGAATGAAATCTGCCCTGCCAATGATTGATCGGAAAGTCGTCATATATGATGGATGCCTCATACCTACCTGGCTTACTTCACCACTCAGAAAACCACTTTGGTTCCTGCCTGAACCCCTCTGCCGCCAGAATCTCCTTTACCTGCTGCAGCTTCTCGGGAGGGGGCATGTATTTATCGAGGGGGCGAGTAGACGCTGTCAGAGCAAGGACGACATGTCCGAGTCCGTCGCGGTCGATTCCAACTACGACCATGACGTCGGGGAAGAGAGGCATAATAAGCCTTTGAATGTGACGGTTTACGACGCCCATCTGTCTAAGAAGTGCAACCTCACGTTCCCTGCCGGTGAGAGTAGAGTCTATAGGAGCGATGACCTGGCCACATTCATACGAGCCCTCCTCGTCGAGTGGGAAGCCGTAGTAGAAAGTCCCCAGGGCGGCGAGAGCTGTCCTGACAGAAATGTGTTCCTCTGTCCATTGCTTGTTAATAATGTTATTTAGATGCAAAAATCTGATTGCGTACCATCGGACATAGTTGGATTTACCGAGATAGAAAGGTGCGTGCTGAAATTCAACCATACTGTAAGTTTGTACCTCTACATGTGTCGCGGATACGTGACCAGCCACCGGGCCAACTCCCGTACCTCCTCGACACGAAGACCTTCCCCATCCGTTCCAACATACATGCCTTTTACTTGGACACTTTGGTTTCAGTCGCTCCCGTTGTTCTCTCTTGTTAACCTAGACACATGATAGAACCACTCACTCCTTCTCGCTTGTTCCTTACCTTTACTTACTACACTTCTTCCTTTTGTGACTTCTCGTGGCTTACTTATCATTACTCTCGTTTACCTATAAGTAGAGCCCTCAATTGTAGCAGCACGGTAGTGATACTCAAATCTATTGGTTTCAAACCCGTCATTTCTAGTGTCCTCTAAACTTTCCCAAACCCGTGTATCGAAACTCGACCCAACAGTCACACTTCCGCTACATATTTTTGACGCTTCGTAAACCTCTCTCAAACCTTTACCCTCTACCCGCTTTCTCTCTCTCTCCTTCCCCTCTGCTTTAACTGGATCCCCCCGGTCTGATCAACCTGGAATTCCCCGATAGGCAACAACCCGTTAGAACCATGTCGAACAACGTACGTTATAATCTCCGTCTCCGCCCGACTGCCGTAACCTCGACAGGGCCCATTTCCGAAACTGGCGCGTCTCCCGTCGCCGAATCGTTCGCCGAAGTCAATACCCCCTCGGCAAACTCGGATTTGGATCCCGTTGAGCTGGAAGAAGCTCCGGTCACCAAGACGCTCGCTAGATCATATAGCAGTGTGGTGCGTTCCGGCTTTACCCCGCCGCGTAGTCCTTCCCCCAGGGAAGAGAATCAGGAGACTATCCTGCCGACCTGGAATGAAATAAACATAGAGCACAATCGGCGAGAATGCCGATCGTGGGCTCAGTGTCGCGAAGACGAGCGACGCGAGAACGAAGCGCGCTTCAGGGCGGCAGAAGCGCGCAAGCAAGAACGTCTTCAGGAACAAGGTGGCCAGTGGCATACAGTCACCAACCGGCGTCCCCGGGCGAGAAGCCTGGAAGGGCCGGGTCAACTCACCAAGTCGCAAGCCGACACGGTGCGACAAGCTGAGGAGGGAATGAATCCCGCCCAGCTGAACCTGCTGCGCAGACGCGAGCAGGTCTCTCGGGTCACAGACGAACCCGAATCCCGCGGAGAAGGTCCCTCCAAAGGAAAGAACCCCGATCCGAGGAACTGGGGCGCCGCAGGCATTCCGGCCGAAGAACTCGAGGTGGCGGCCCAACAGGCCGCACTCGACGCGTACGAATTACAGCGTGCCTCGCCGACGAATGATAGACCTGTGCTGGACAGGATACACATAGCATCAGTTAACTTAGAGCTGCAGAATGAGAATCTGAGATTGCGTACCGAACTAGCGAAACTGAAGAATGGACAAGCTGCCCGAGATAGGCAGCAAGCCGTACTTCAGGAGAAGGTCCACAGACCTAAAGCCAAGAAAATCAGTAATAAGAACAAAGACAAAAGCGAAATGCGCCCAAGCACGCAGCTCGCTCCCAACAGCTTCCTAGGAAGAATCCTCCAGAGCATGGACAAGGACTCCAGTGACGAGGAAGATTCGCCTTCCGATTCATCGAGTTCTTCGTCGAGTTCGAGTTCGTCGTCAGATAGCGAGGATTCCGACTCCTCGGCGGAAGGCGCTAGAAAGAGAAAAAGAAAGTCTAAGAACTCGAAGAAGAGATCTAGGAAAACAAAGGAAGCAGCTAGGCTGCGAATAAAGCCAACAGAACCGGTGAAGTATAACGGGGATCCGGACCCAAAAGTGTACCACCGTTTCGCGGCTCAAAGTAGAGCATACATCAGGGATGGACAAGTTCCTAAGAAACAACAAGTCGAGACGATCGGGTCCAATTTCCTGGAAGATAAGGCATATGAATTCTACATAAGAGAGATTTCGTACGAACCTGAGAAATGGCGGCTCGGGGACTTTATGACAAAGCTCTTCGACTACTGTTTCCCAGTGGATTTCAAGTCGCAGCAGCGGAAGAGACTGAAACGCTGTTTCCAAAATAACAAATCAGTTCGCGAGTTTGTATCAGAACTTAATGAATTATTTCTCACCATAGAATTCTCGGACGAACGAGAAAGAGTGAATAAACTATGGTTCGGACTAAGAAGTGAGATACAAAAGGCCCTCTGGAGGGAGCGCCTGAACCCTGAAGAATCGGACTGGGACAGTGTAGTCGAGGCCGCCGAGGTCCACGAAATTGCTGAGGCAGTTGACGTAGGCCAACAGCGCGCAATGAAAAAACCGGAACCTGCAACAAGCGAGCGGGGTCCCAACACCAAACGCTTCCCGTCAGGGCAGAAGCAAGCGCGAAACCCGAACAGTACGGGTAGCTCAAGGAATAACGACCACAGCAACCGCTCAGGGCCCAGCCATCAGAAAAGCGAAAGAGCGAAACCTAAACCTCATCAGGACGGACTTTCAAAAGAAAGGAAAGATGAGCTGCGAGCTCAGAATAAATGTTTCAAGTGCTTTGAAACAGGTCACATATCTCGCAACTGTACCGAGAATCAGAATGTGAGAGCGCCGGGAGATCGGCCGCCGGGCATGGCCAACTTCAGCCTTGAGATGAAAATCGACGAGACTGAGCGGCTGAGGAGCCTAGCGGATACCACGGAGACAGTGGAAGAGATAAACCTGGGAATGATGACCCTACACGAGTTAGAACAGCCCGAGTTAGCCCTGCCGACCAAGCCCTACATCAAAAAGATGGGAGATCCACTAGCGGACAGGGCTGTAAAGGAGCTTATGAATAATCAACCGTACCCGGGAGACACGTCTCAGTTCGAACAGGGCAGATTCGTGATCTATCGAGTGGCTGGAGGGCGACACGTAATCATGGATCATATGCAAGATGAGGACGACGTGATTGAAGACACGTTCATCCCCAGTGCCCTACTGGAGGACGGAAGCTTCGACGTAGCTTTCTGGTACGCACAGCAAATGGCGCAACGTCAACGCAGAACGTGGACAACCCCAGAATGTACAACCCCGATCAAGCCGGAACCAAGGCGAGACGGATGCCGGGATCCCTTGGCAGAAAGGGCAGAGCAAATTTTGCAATCAAGAGCGCCCTACCCTGGAGAACCGGAAGAAGTCGAACTTGAGGACACGAGGAGGTTCGAGGTCTGGCGAGACCACGCGAATGGCGAACTACATTGCGTCTATGACAAAAAATTGGATTTCCAACGAATTGTCCCGACGGACTGCCTGAGAAACGAGAAATTCAATTTAGTTGGATGGTACTGGAAACAGCTGAAACACGCCTACTTCACGATAGACGAGGCGTTTCAACCCCGCTACCAACACCCAATGAGCGTAGCAGCTCTCGAGGACATCCCGGATGACTTAGAAGACCTGGATCTAGTGAATTTTGTCAACGAAGTAATCGATGACATCGAAAATAGCCAGACCATCGCGCTCGAAGAAGACGACACCGGGTTCCAAGTAGTGGAACTTTTCGGACAACAAATCAAGCCAGGGACGCTTCCTGCAATACAGAGGAACACGGTGCTCACCAGGGATGCTAGCCGCAAGATACCTAAACCTATCGTAGTGGTAGTAACGATCAACGGCCACCCAGCGCGAGCCCTGATCGATTCGGGGTCCTTGGGGGATTTTATGGCCAGTAATCTGGCTGAACAGCTGTCAATCGAAAGGGTTCAACTTGAAGTGCCCTTACAAGTTCAGCTCGCGGTCCAGGGATCCAGATCGAAGGTAAACTATGGAGGGCGAGCACGGTTCAGATACCAAGGAATCAATGAAGAGAGATACTTCGATATAATAAACATTTCCAGCTACGACTTGATCCTCGGGACTCCATTCCTGTTCCAACACAAGGTCACCTTCGGGATCAACCCGCCACGAGTAGTGCTCGGGTCCGAAGTCTCGGAACCGATACAAGGGACCGGAGTGGTGAAACTGGCGTCGAGGGCGATGGAAATATACGAAGCGAATCTCGAGGAAATGCGAGAGGAGCTCACGCGGTACGCAGAACCATTGTGCTGCGAGGACATCTCGAAGATGGAGTTCCCGCCCCTGAGAGCTATCAACCATAGGATTCCCCTGCTCGACGAAAACTTGGTGAGTCCCTGGCGTCCTTCAAAATGCCCGGAGCCGCTCAGGGCACAGTGGAACGAAAAACGTGACGCCTACCTAAAGACAGGACGGTGGGAGATATCTACGGCGACAAGTACGGCGCCCATGATGTTCATATACAAGCCGGGGACGCAACTCCTAAGGTCAGTATACGATCTCCGTCATCGAAACGCGAATACTAAAAAACTCGCCTCTCCGTTACCAGCTATGGACGGAGTCCTGCGCCGAGCGGCGTCACACCGATACATGTCGGCGCTCGATCTACTGAACGCGTTTGATTGTGTCCGAGTGGAGCCAGAGGACGTCTGGAAGACGGCCTGTAACACACCGGACGGAAACATGGTCAGTCATGTTATCCAAATGGGTGACTGCAACGCACCTGCCACGTACCAAGCGCTGATGAACCACACTTTCTCGCCGTACATAGGGCGATTTCTCGACATATATCTAGATGATATTGTAATATATTCAAACTCGCTGTCAGAACATGTAGAACATGTTAAATTAGTAATTGACATTCTTCGGAAAGAGAAATTTTACCTGAATAAGAGGAAGCTTCAATTCCTGTGCCCGGAATTACATATTCTGGGAAGAATCATCGACAAAGACGGTATCCGAATGGATCCGGATAAAGTGGACACGTTAGTTAATTGGAAAACGCCGACGAACAGGGACTTACTGCGTGGTTTCCTGGGAGTAGCCAGTTCCTTGGCAGATGACATTGACCGAGTTCGTATCCCCATGGGAGTACTACACGCAGTGACAGGAGACACAGTACCATTCAGATGGGACTTTACCATGCAACGAGCCTTCGAGGATGTCAAAGCGTTAGCGACTGCATGCAAAACGCACCACAGAAACTCATTAAAATATGGACCGGGTCAGCTCCCAATTAACATGATCACCGACGGATGCATCACAGGGATCGCAGGCGTGATAAGCCAGGGTGAAGACTGGCGAACTTCGAAAGTAGCCGCGTTCTATTCAGCGAAGCTAAATTCGGCGCAACAGAATTACCCCGTACACGAGATTGAGATGCTCGCCGGGGTCGAGACCATGTTGAGGCACCGGGATATCCTGCAAGGAACACATTTCAAATGGTTTACAGATCACAAAGCATTGATCCACTTACTCGGGCAAAAGAACCTATCCGGACGCCAAGCTAGATGGTTCGAAAAATTATCAGAGTTCCAATTCGAAGTAGTATATGTCCCAGGAGTGGAGAACATACTAAGCGATGCCTTATCGCGTATATATTCAAACGATGGCCCTGGAACAGTAAGAGCGAGGAGTGAATACACTTATCACGATATTATCGATAACGACGATATAGGAACGCACCTCATCACAATGCCACTGTTGGTGGGACTGGAGGGCGAGATGGCCTCCACGCCGCCGATCGCACGGTCTCGGCGTGCTCCACAGATTGCACCACCTCAAACGGGCCGACCAGAAACTAGCAAAGAGTTCGCTGCCCGAATGAAGGACAAAGTCAAAGTCCTAGGGCCGCGACAACTCGTTCGTCCCGCGAAAGAAACGGCGGATGACCTGACGACCAATGAGGCCGAGGACGAACCAGGCGACGGCATAG
Source organism: Tricholomella constricta (assembly GCA_013368375.1). NCBI lineage: Eukaryota > Fungi > Basidiomycota > Agaricomycetes > Agaricales > Lyophyllaceae > Tricholomella > Tricholomella constricta. Next base: position 26,501 of record JAACJP010000056.1, read on the forward strand.
CAGACACACTCGTAGACATTGTGAACAATTCCCACCTAGGCCTGGACCTGAAAGAAGCAATCAGGAATAAATATGCAGACGACCCGACATTCACACCTATTCTAAGCAAACCGAAGGAATTCAGAAATTTTGAATCGACGGAGGGTCTGATTTTCCTTGTCCTCGACAAAAAGAGGGTACTCTGCATCCCGAACGTCCGCATACAAGGACGTAGCGCCCGGGAGATCGTCATAGCAGAAGCACATTCGCTGCTAGCCCACCTAGGAGCACGGAAGACGCTTATTTACCTTCGTGACCACGTCTGGTGGAAAGACATGGTCAGAGATGTAACCAAGTATTGCGACTCATGTCGCACCTGCAAACGAAGCAAACCAAGCAATCAAAAGCCCTACGGCTTGCTTAACCCCCTCACGGTTCCTTCAAGACCATGGGAAGCGATCGGAATTGATTTCGTGGGGCCCTTGCCCGAATCTACAAATCGGGACGCCGCGTATGATTCCATCACGGTAGTGATAGACCTCCTAACAGCCATGGTACACCTAATCCCAAGTCGCACCAACTATACAGCTAAGCAAGTCGCCGAGCTCGTGTTCGCCGAAATATACAAACTCCACGGGCTACCGAGGGCCATTATCAGCGACAGAGACCCTCTATTTACAAGCGCTTTTTGGAGTCACTTACATGAGCTGATCGGGACATCCTTGCGAATGTCCAGCGCATATCACCCAGAATCGGACGGTTCCACGGAACGAGCCAACCGTACTGTCACCCAGATGCTGCGGCAATGCATCGGGCCCACCCAGAAAGACTGGGTGAACAAGCTGCCGGCGATCGAATTTGCAGTCAACCTGTCGCGTTCCGAAAGCACAGGATACGCACCTTTCTTCCTAAACTCGGGAAGGATGCCCAGGAGTTTCATCTGGGACAACCCCGGCTCGTCCGAGTACCCTGGAGTCAAGGTGTTTGCCCAGAGAATAAAGAATGCCATAATGGCCGCCCACGATAGCATTATTGCAGCCAGGATCAAGCACATACGAACTGCCAATCGCAAACGGCAGTTGGCGCCGTTTGAAGAGAAGGATCTAGTGTACCTCTCCACAAAGAACATCTCCCTTACAAATAAGGCACTCACCAGGAAAATGGTGCCCAAGTTCATTGGGCCATATCGCATCGTGAAAGACTTCGGCAATAACTCTTTCCAGGTCGACTTGCCCGCGTCGATGAAACGACGAGGAATTCACGATGTCTACCACGCATCATTGCTCAAGCCCCACGTGCCAAGCGATGACCGGCTCTTTCCGGGCCGATTGCACGATCAGGTGACATCGGATTTTGAATCCGCCGGACAGGAATGGGCAGTGCAAGCCATCGAGGGACATACTGGTGCAAACACCAATGCCATTTTCAAAGTACAGTGGAAGTCGGGCGACAGCACCTGGCTTCCCTACCACGCCATTTCACACCTCGACGCGGTAAAGGCGTACCTCGACCTCCTCGAAGTTGAATCCATCGCGGACCTCAAGGAACGATCGAACAACGATGCCCCGGATGACGCGCAGATTCTTCTGGCGTCCATACATACCGCCCAGGAAGTACACGACATGCATGTCGGATGCGCTAGAGACAGTGCTTTAATGGAAGGCGGTTCGGGTGAGAGCCGGGACAACAACGGCTCTGAGCAAGAAGCCGGCGAGGAATGGTACGCAAACGTATATCTTCCTCGAAGTTTTCAACGCATCTCCCTCAGTCGAACACCCTCTGACGAACCTAGCATCCCCCGCTACCGCTCACTGCATCACCGAACCATCCCCATCATCATGGCTGACAACTTCTCCTTCAACCCCGACCTTCGCATCATCCTGAAGGGCAAGGACGACGTGTACCGCGTCCACAACGACCGTCACATGGTCGACTTCACCGTCGCCCTCGACCACCTCCGCCTCATCATCGCCTTCGAGGCCGCCATCCGAAGCGCTAACGCCCGCGGCACCGATTACCCGTCCGAGGCCCCCGCCGGTTTCGTCCGCATTCAGCAGGTGTATGACCGAGAACCCCTCATGCAGCACAACGGCTTCTCCACCTTTCGCAACGGACGCTGGGAGTCGCCTCCAGGAGGAGCGCCCGGATATCTCGACTTCGCCATTCCGGTCCGGCGCAACATCGACGATGGCGTCAATGACAAGAAGACCATCTACAAGCTGGAGCAGAGGATCAAGGGGTACGAGCAGGATGCCATTGCTCGTGCCAACGCGGCTGAACGCCGCGGCGATGCCATCGCCACCCGTCGCGCCCTGAAGGAGCTGGGGCAGACTCGCGGACACACTTCCGGACGAGGACGCGCCATCCACCGAGGCCGCGACCGGCGTAGCCTCAGCCCGGCTCCCTCCATCGCGGGCTCCATGAGGAGCCTCCGGGACAGAGACTACCCCCCCCGCGACAGGGACTATACCCCCACCCCCCACCGCTGTAACACCCCTCAGCACTATCACGAGGAGTGTCCCCGTGACGACCACGCTGCTCGCTCGGAGAGCCCTGTGGGGAGATCCCCCACCCCCGACGATCGCATGCAGATCGACGACACCGCGGCCTTGCCACCCACGGCCGCCGCGACCATCGACGACACCGCGAACATCAACAACACCGCGGTCATCAACGACACCGCCGTGCCACTCACGGCCACCGCGGACACCCCTGCCCCACAGAGCGGCGGTGCCACCAACCCCAGCAACCCCCCCGTCGCTGCCACCACCTCGGTGCCTGCTCCCATCAGCGGGCGCACCGGCGGTACTCCCAAGTCCCTCAAGGACCTAGGAAGGATCAAGAAGAAGGCCACCAGCACGGCGGCCTCTACCAGCCAGACCCAGAAGGAGTAAGCGACTGCACACAGTCGCTGGAGGGCGTATGTCGCGGATACGTGACCAGCCACCGGGCCAACTCCCGTACCTCCTCGACACGAAGACCTTCCCCATCCGTTCCAACATACATGCCTTTTACTTGGACACTTTGGTTTCAGTCGCTCCCGTTGTTCTCTCTTGTTAACCTAGACACATGATAGAACCACTCACTCCTTCTCGCTTGTTCCTTACCTTTACTTACTACACTTCTTCCTTTTGTGACTTCTCGTGGCTTACTTATCATTACTCTCGTTTACCTATAAGTAGAGCCCTCAATTGTAGCAGCACGGTAGTGATACTCAAATCTATTGGTTTCAAACCCGTCATTTCTAGTGTCCTCTAAACTTTCCCAAACCCGTGTATCGAAACTCGACCCAACAGTCACACTTCCGCTACAACATGTAATCTCTTGTCTCAAATATGAATCATCCCACGCGCTTTCCACGTATATTTACTCCAATTTCGGTGCTCCCTCATTCACGGGTGCGAAGTCATCCTTGATGTCGACCGCGCTGCCCTCAATGAGCTCGAGAAGGTGCAGCGGACCTTCATTCGAAGGATGCTCCATCTGTCTGCCCGCTCGTTGCTACACCCACTGTACACAGAGACGGGCCTGATGCCCATCAAATATCGCCGCATTATTCTTGCTGTCGGGTTCCTCAACTCCGTCTTTCGTCTTGCCCCAAATTGTCTCGCATATGCCGCCCTTATGGATTCCATCAGCCTCGCGCATGACCACCCTCACGATCGTCAGCCGTCGTGGGTCAAAAACCTCGCTAAAGTTTGTGGGGACCTCCCTGAGCCCGTTCTCGTTGATGTCGACGACTTGCCTACCTGCGCGCCCGGCCTCCCCATGCTACTTGAACGCTCTGCAAAAACCACACTCCAAGCTGGCTGGGACGACTCCACCAAGCTTGTTTTCCGCGCGCGCGGTCACGATGTCACCCGTCGTCGTCTTCAACCTTATCTCAAGCTGCCTGATCCACGCCACAGGCACGCTGTCACTCAGCTTCTCCTCTGTGACCACCCGCTTGCCGTTGAGCAGCTCCGGCGCCGCCGCTGGGCCAGAGGACGCATTGAACGGCCGCAGCGCTTGTGCCGTTTCTGTAGAACAGCCGTCGAGGACGAAGTACATGCACTCTTCGGATGCCGCTCCAGTGAGCGTCTGCTCCTCGCCCGTGACCAATATCTCGCGGATCTCTTCACGCAGGCTCCTGCCACGCGCATCATGTTCTATACATCCCCCGCTGCTGATCTGGTTGACCACCTCGTCAATCATACCGAAACCCTACCAGCCTTCGCAGCTTATGTACATGATGTCTTCCGTATCTATGATGAGACCCCAATGTTTCTTCTTACTTGAATCAAACATTGTCCTCTCACTTAGCGAGTCCCTCCACTCATTTGCCGCTCTGTAGAGCGGTCACTCCGGGCACCTGAAAGACAGGAAGCTACTTAGCGAGTCGCACCAGTCACTCAACGTTCTCGGCAGCGGTCGCTCCGGGCACCTGAAAGACAAAAAACTACTTACCCCTGACAGCAATCATTTTTCGTCCGATTTACTTGGTGGAAACCTTGCCTGCCTCCAGTGGCGTGTCGCGTAGGTAAACTAACCCGTGCGATCCCGTATATCACAGCGGCTCTGGTTTACTTACGTCCGTAGCATACAAGTGATGCCATGTATGTAGTACGGGCCCCGCTCGTTCTTTTTCGGGACCATTGCGGGAAATACATCCATCCATCCATCCATCCATCCTCCGACGCGCACAAAAAATTGTCAAGAAACGATTTTCAATTTTCGGTAAGACCTGGTGCTTGAGCGTCCTGATACAAACCCCAGAATCTCGCTGTCGGCATGATTAATCCTTTCCGGTCTTTTCCATTTTGGATCTACAGTCAACTCTGTCTTAACCCATAGCATTCGGTGGAAGCCGAAATCTATGGGTTATCACAGATTATGGGGTACAGCAGAGATCGTTATAGGGTCAGTCTCGACACTTATAAAGTGAAAAAATGGTGTATTTATGACTATATACGTGATATTCTCTATGAATCAGTACCTAAGAGCTTTGAGAAATAAAATAATCGGTGATCCTCGTAGGGTGGAGTGAATCAAACTGATCCAGGCGTGTCTGGCGACCGAAACTCGCGAGGACCATCTCCAACTTGCGCGCGAAGGGATCATCAAGGTCTGCAACATATGCAGTGATGCTTGAGGCAGCTGCAAGAGCTTCCTGTCGAGATGGCTTCGCCTCCATCTGGAAAAAAGTCAGTTGCACCAAAGCGCTCCATAGTTGAGGTAGTTGTAAGAGCATCGTAGCTAGTCCCCCTGTTTGTAGGCAGTTATAGCCTAGGTGTTCATCCCTATGACACTATGAGACACACAGTAGATACAAGTCAGGGCTCGATAATACCATATTTCTATATACGAGTAGCAGTATGTAGTCAAATGTAAAACATGTCGCCGCTGTTGAGCTCATCACCGTCCATAGAAAAGCATAGCGAAGAGTGAATTGTTCAGCTGGTCACAAATTCTATCTACGCCCTACATGAAACTACAACTCCATTTCCCCATCATCGTCTGTAGCCGGGTCCTCCTCGTATTCCTTGAGGGCTGCCTTGAACGCCGAGATAGGGATAGCAGGAATATCACTGAATGCCACGGGAGGCGCACCGGCATCGAGACTGTTTAAAAAAAACAGCAAATCAGAGATCATGTACGGAAGGACGAGGACATACTTACCGCCCATAATTGTGAAGCCGCTTTTGGAGCCGCTCGAGGAGTTTGTGTTGACGTGTCTCCTCTCCGAACATCTCGAGGGACGCTATATGCTTCTTGTATATCTCACGATAGTCATCGGCGTAGTAGGTGACGTCCGTCTTGGTGCCAGTTGTCCACTCGTCGATGCTGCATTCAATCTAGATGTCGAAGCACACCATGAGGCAAGTGAAGCCTAAACAAAAAAAGACCACTCACCGTCGTTAATATGAGGGCGATGGCAGGCACAGGCATCGGGTCAAACATGTCAGAATAGATAACACCCTCATCGCGCTTGTTGTTGAACCATAGCTTGCTCACTCCCATCTGAATGATAGGGTGCTGGTAGATACCCTTGCGGCTATCCTCCGTGAGTACCTTGCACAGTTCACGACACACTGATCAGTCTAGTAAGAGATGCAATCACCGCAGATACATACCTTGTAAATATAGCCCTTCTCGAACTTCAGCTCTTCAGCGAGTTTGCGATTAGCCTTGATAGTCTTGGTCCTATGGCCGCTGCCGAAACCGTACATAGTCTCCACCAATGCCGTGATTTTGTTCTTTGCTTCGCCACGCAGTTGGCTCCCGCGTTGCTTTATCTGTAGAAATTTATGACTTGAACGACATGGAGATAAAATTACTAGATGCATACGATCTTCCCAATTGAGGGTGTGAGCTCCATCGGAATAATCTGGGCGTCCTCATTCGCACGATTCCAGGCCATTTTGACAAACTTGATCTCCATGGCAGAATCGGGAAAGCCATCGATGGTGCTGATGAGACAGCGATAGATGTTTGCGGCGGCCAATATAACTTCCTTCCCGACATCATCGTAGTCCGATGCCTTGGGACGTCCAGTGTTGTCAGTGATCTTCTGTGCCTTCACAAAAACAAGTGTGTCTTCGTCTTCGTCAGAGTCTTCTTTCCGATTCCGTTTGTTACTGGCTGTTGTTGGAGAAAGTGAGCCCAACGGCAAAGGAGATGGTGGCGGTGAATTGTCGAAGGCTGCTGGGCTATCACCAGAGGACGCAGACAGGGAGGAGCTGACATGGCGCCCACCACCAGTACGGCGGCGCATGGGTCGGCCACGTGGCTCATCGTCGTCGTCATTGTCGTCCGTTGATAGTCCATCCGACTCGAGATTAGTCTCTTCGTAACGCTGTATTGATATGGGAGATGGTGCGCAGATAGTTGATGATAAATCACGTACCCCTGATGGAGGAGGGGGCACCTTTCCATGACGCTTGATGGCAGGTGTGGCAGTAGCGACTACAGCTTGACTGCGCCCGGAGACTCCTGCTGGCTTAGATGGGACAGTGCGAGAAGTGAACTGGGGGCGGGCAAAAATTAGTATCATAACAATGTGTTGTTTGAATACATACCACAGTATCGTGACGCTCTTCGAGGTCACTGTTGTCCACATCTTGAGTAATTCCTGATGCTTTATCGAGCTTGTACTGTACTTTCTTGGCTCGAGCCACGCGACGTGCAGCAAGCGAAGCCTTCTTGGCTGCCGCTACCTCTTCATCTCGGACTATAAAATATATTCAGCTCCAAGACCATTCGAAAATCAGGAGAAACACTTACTTTGCTGAGCCACCTTTTCGGTCAGACGCCGATCTCGTGTTTCGCGTCGATGTGCCATCGCTATTGGGTCAACTAGTTAGATAGCGCAATTGGAACTGAAAACAATGAATATACCATAATTCTCCTTGTTCGATGTATCATTTGCCGGGTTGGCAGTCTTTCTAGCCGTGACAACGGGCTTCGCAACCTTCGACACTTCTGGTTGTCATTAAAACAGAAGAAAAAAAGAAAAAGGCAACACGAACTAGTAGAGCTTGTGCCGGACATGTTGTTAAATGAGAAGTGGTGTAAAAAGTGAAGCTGATCACGGCGATGAATGTACGAGGTTTTTTGAGACGAGAAATTGAAAAAATACCACCCACTTTGAGCACCTTTTAAACCCCCCAGGTCAATAAACAATCAACAGAGTGAGACGCGTAAACAACGCGCCAACGTGACATGGTGGTGGTCAAACGAAAGAGGGAATGTGCATGAGATTTCGGAGCTTTCGGAATGTGTCCTAGAGACCAGGTGGTTGCGTAGCTTGGCACGCCGAAGAGCCAGGAGCCTGCTGCTGTAAAGGGGCTCAGTCGATAGGGGCGAGTGAACTGAAACACGCACTATCGCAAAAATCCTGGACTTCGAACATATTTCTGCAATGGCACCAACCGTCAGTCCTCGATGCCCGTACTGTCAAAAAGCGAAGCCTACCCAACGTGCTGTAAACCAGCACATATTTGCCTCGAAGGCCTGCTACAAGTCATGGCAGGACGCTCTCAGCTCTGAATACAATGTCCCCTCGCCTTTGGGCCCAAAGCGAAAGGCGACGAAGACACCCGAGGACTCGGAATCCAACCCACCCAACAACAATGATAGCGAACCCATTCTTGACGCAGAAGATGTCTTCGAGCTCCCACATGAACCTCCCAATAAGCGCCCTCGGGTAGAAGAGGTCGAGGATGAGGGAGAACCTCAACTAGAACCGCGCTGCACTCGCTATGTGAAAGAGTATCCGCTTCCTGCAGGACAATGGATTCGACAGGTAAAGTCTAGCTTTGAGTTGCTCCTTGAACGCCAGGTGGCCGCAGGAAAAGCTATATGGGAGCCGTTTGCGAGCGAGGACGAGTGGCAGCTGGCAATGTGGCTGATGAAGAATGCAAGCCAGAAGTCAACGGATGAGTATTTAAAGCTACCAATTGTGAGTGAATTACCTGTAACATGTCGCACAGCTCATCATTCTCGACCAGGTCCGAAACTCAAAAAATCTGTCATTCCATAATAATTATTCATTTCTCAAGAAGGTCGATGCCTTACCCACTGGGCCAGAATGGAAATGCGACATTGTGAAAGTTCAGGGTGATCAAGTGGATGAGGATGGCGAAATGATGGAGGAGAACTTGGAGTTGTGGATGCGAGATCCCGTCGAGTGCATCCGGGAGCTGATGGGGAACCCTGCATTTCGGGAGTTCATGGCATTTGCACCAGAGCAGGTGTTTACCGATGAGGCATGTTCAGAGCGAATCTTCGACGAGATGTGGACTGCAGACTGGTGGTGGAAAATACAAGTCAGTGATCATATATTTGATTATACTGTCGTCCCTTGACGTCCAGCCTGCAGAAACTCTTACCAACAGGCGCAACACTTGCCCCGATTATCCTCTCTTCCGACAAAACACAACTCTCTCAATTTCAGGGCGACAAGAAGGCCTGGCCCGTCTATCTGACCATCGGAAACCTTTCAAAGGACATCAGACGTCAGCCCTCGGCACACGCAACAGTACTTGTGGGGTACCTACCAGTTGCAAAACTCGACTGCTACTCGGAGGCCAAGCGCTCGCTGGCAGGATATCGACTTTTTCATTACTGTATGTCCAAGATCCTCGAACCCCTCGTCAATGCTGGAAAGCAGGGAGTGGAAATGGTCTGCTCGGATGGGCACATTCGTCGAGTCTACCCCATCCTTGCAGCGTACGTTGCGGATTACCCCGAGCAGTGTCTTGTTGCATGTTGCATGGAGAATCGGTGCCCGCGATGCGTAGTTGATCCAAATCAGCGGGGAAGTCCAGTAGAGTCTCTGGCACGGGATGTCGATGCAACACTAAAGACTCTCGATGAACATAAGCGTGGTCAGGAGCCTCCTCAATTCGAGAATGAAGGACTACGTGCCGTTTATCAACCCTTCTGGCGACACCTGCCCCACTGTAACATCTTCGCCTCCTTTACGCCAGATCTCTTGCACCAAATACACAAAGGGGTCTTCAAAGACCACTTCGTCAAATGGTGTACATCCATCATCGGGGAATCAGAGGTCGATGCGCGGTTCAAGGCCATGTCCGATTTTCCAGGCCTACGTCATTTCAAAAAGGGTATCTCGAGCGTGTCGCAGTGGACAGGAACTGAACTAAAAGAGATGGAGAAAGTTTTTCTTGGTGTTCTGGCGGGCGCAGTAAACTCGGAGGTACTTACCATTGCTCGCGCCCTGCTCGACTTCATCTACTACTCCCAATACCAATCCCACACCTCAACAACTCTCGGACAGCTCGAGTCCTCTCTTCGAACTTTCCATGCACACAAAGACGTCTTCATCAAGCTCGAAATCCGTGAGCACTTTGACATCCCAAAACTCCATTCCATCATGCACTACGTCGATGCAATCAAGGCCCTAGGAAGTGCGGATGGCTATAACAGCGAGTCACCGGAGAGGCTCCATATCGATTTCGCAAAGGAAGCTTACCGTGCGAGCAACAAGCGGGATTACACGGAGCAAATGGCGTTATGGCTACAGCGACGGGAGGCAATGTGGACGAGGGAGGCTTTCTGTGCATGGATTAATGGTAGCCTCACCCGAGAAGCGAAATCCTCACCTTCAGCTAATGGACTCGATGAGGACGACGATGTTGACATCGACATTGTGACAGACAGCCGAGCTGAGCCACAAATTCCCGCGCCTCAACCATGCACCACCACTGCCGTCCCTGTCTCTTATGCCATCGCCAAAAGTCCTTCCTTCAAAAATGTCACCGTTGAACGTATTCACTCTGAATTTGGTGCCGTTGACTTCATCCCGGCGCTCACCAATTTTCTTCGCACCTCCCTTCCAAGCACAACTATTCTCCCCAATCAACTTGACCGTTTCGACCTCTTCCGACAGATTGTAGTATCTCTCCCACCAAACCGGCACCTCAGCGATAACATCCTCACCAACCGCATCAGGACAACTCCCGCAATAAAACCAAATGGACGCAAACTAGGCTCTCCACCGCATTTCGACACAGCACTGATCATCGAGAACTTGGCCGAACATCGGCAGTCGGGTGGATTCTCCGGTGTGTTGCACTTTCTCATCTCCTTGTTCAGCTCATTCATCTAAAGTACAGGCCTTCGTCCTGCTCAAGTTCGCGTTATCTTCATTCTGCCACCTCATCTCGGCACATATCTGCACCCCCTCGCATACATCGAATGGTTCACCCCCCTCGGACGTCCCGACAACATCATTGGCATGCACACCATCTCTCGATCCACTCGTCAGCGCCGGAGGAATGCCGCCGTGATCCCAGTCACCCTTATCGCACGGGGCTGTCATCTGATGGCAAAATCTGGTGCGAGAATTGATCGTCATCTTACTACGGACAATGCTCTAGAACTTGCTACTCATTTTTACCTCAATCCCTACATTCACGTAGATACATTCTCGATTATCAAATAAATGTGGTTGGTGAACAACATCAAAACTCGAAGTAAAGAACCGAACAGATTGAGATACTTACATATACTTACACGGCATAGCAATGATAGCACGATAAGTCTCGATATCAGCTGCCGTGCTCTACTGCTCACCCCTAGCAACCCATAGATATCCGGTCAGCAATAGAGAGCAACCGCACCTGATCGGAGATCGACGGAGTGCCCAGAGGTATATCTTGCACAGTGCCAAGGTTATAAAATCGAAATTTCGGTACATCGGGATATGAACTCGGCCGGGCAACTATGACCTCGGTGCCTTTTTCCTGATGTCGATGGTTTCTTCGTCATCCATGTCATTCCCACCATTCTGCTCCTGACCCTCCTCTGCTTCACGTCGTGCCAGGACAGCTTGATGAATTTCCTCTTCTGTTCCTTCATTGTACAAATTTTTCTCATCCACCAGGTTGAGTAATTCGCGCAAATCCATTCGGTTGTGTTGCTGGAGGACACCGATTCTCTCGAGATGAGTCAGCGCATCAGAGACTTGATCCTCTGCTGCGACAATGGGATCCGAACTGCCCGAATCTTTGTTGAGCAGAGATAAGACGGGAATGGTTGGGACAGGTACAGTAGATGACTCGGAGTTGAGAAGGCTGTCTGGTAAAATGCCAGTTTTGCGCCAGCAGTTGTAAATTGTCGTTGTATCAACCTCTTTCCAAGCCATGTCAGCCATGCGCATGGCTTCGAGAATGTTGAGGTCATAGATATTGGCGGGGGAAACATTGCTATCATAGCGATCGATAGCTCGATTCATGAAACGGGCACGATAATGAGCTTTGAAGCACCGAATAACCCCGGCATCAGCTGGTTGCACGTGGGGGGTGAGGTTTGGCGCGAAATTTTCGACTCGGATATTCGTGAGATCATCTGGAACGATATGGGCGCTAAAGTTGTCCTGAAGCAAGAGAATCTTGCGCCCATCACGTCGCAGTTGTGCATCCCAGTTACGAAGCCATTCCTGGTAGAGAACCCCAGTCATCCAGGCCTTTGCGTTGCTTCGGTAGTAGAACCCAAGCTGAGCCCCCGACTTCCGTTGAAACGCGCGTGGGCGTGTCGCTTTGCCAATGACAAATGGAGGGAGTTTCTCGCTACCTGTCGCATTCATCGTGAATGCGTAGGTCAATCGCTTTTTGCATCCTTTTACTCCGGACGACGGCTTATCCATAAGCCCCCGATCTGGCGGCATCCTGCGAAATTGCGAAACAGTGAATTTAAATTTTGACAAGAAAGAAAACAAATCGTACGCCCAAAAAAGACCAGTTTCATCCATATTAAAGATGTCCTTCAATCGATAACCATGCTTCCTGATCAGCTCACGGAGGCGCTCGCGTTCGTGTTCGATGTCCCGGATATCTGCAGATGCAGCCTCGCCATGTCGCTTGAAGTTTCTCAAGCCACATCGTCTCTTGAGTGCGGTGAGCCATCCGTCGCTCAATGCCAGTCTTTCATCTTCTGGTACACCTTGAAGGTCTGCGAAGCGGTTCCATTTCTGGCGAAGTATCTCGCCGTTGATTGGAATCTCGTCTGACATGGCCTTCGTAACCCAGAGCTCAAGCATCTCATTGACCTCCGGGTGCTCGGTCTGCTTGACGCGCTTGATATTTCCGGTCTGTCCCCGTGCCAGCGTGTCTGCATACTGCTGGCGATATTTTGGCTCATCCTTCAACCAAGCAGAAATGGTGGGCTGCTTGAGGCAGAGGTTGGGATAAATCTGGTTCCAGTGTGCCGCCGTCTTGCCTTGCTTGAACTTTGCGCCCTGGCCCCTGACCATGGTGCCAATCCAGGATCTCGATCTTCTGTTTCAACGTCGCATTCTCCTTCTTTGTAAAGACAGGTGCTGCCTTTTTCTTCTCTGCATACGATCCGGTTTTACGAGGTTGTTTGGGACCTAAAGGTAATGACACAAAATTCGGGTCATGCTAAATTACAGTCATGGCGGATGGGCACATACGCTTTCTTTTATTGCCGGCCGCCTTTTTTATTCCTCCTCCAAGCTCCTTGAGCTTCTCTACCAGTGTCTTCTGCTGCGAGTTTAAGCGTTGCAGCCCACGTTCGTAGTCAGAGGCCTTGTCGAGTAGCTCGAGTACTGTGTCCTCATCAACTAAATTTGCCTCGTTATCCAGCCAGTGCTCGTCTTCATCTGCAACATGCTCCTTTCTTGATAAACGGTCAAGGATATCATTTTTACGCGTCTTGATTTGTTCCTTGAGTCGAATAAGGCCTACTTTGAGCACATCGAGCGCTTTCGTCGACATTGCAAGTCGCGTCGGCTTCTGCCGACGAATCAGGGTGAGTGCAGACAACACTCCTGACGTCTGATTTTGAACACGGCAGGCAAATTCGGCCATATCTTAGCCCCCGCAATTTTAGTCATGACCTTCAGACTGCAAATATTGAATACTTTGAACTATATTTATATATTTGTACTGCATTATGGGTTATTGAAACCCTCCAAGACCTATGGGTTATGGAGTATGGGAGGTTTCCTAAATTTCCCTGCGAACCAACTTGGTGGAAGCCAAAATCTATGGGTTACAACGAATTATGGGTTGTTACAGCTATGGGTTAGGACAGAGTTGACTGTATATCTATCTTGTATCAGCGCTCCACTGTCGCCAACTTCGGTTCTCCGAATATCCTCCAATACCCCGGTCGCGGCATTACAAGTAACTTCTGAAGAGTCAAAACGTTAGATCTACGCTTCGCATTGGTATCAACGACCTTTGAACGTTAACCCTGGATCCTCTTTCATGCCAGCACATCTCAGGACATCGATACATCGTAAATTCGAGACACAGATTTCTGAGAGTCAACTTAACCAGAACACGGTGGTTTTCTACAAAGGCTTTCATGATCACTCGGTTTTCTGTGAGGCCGCTCCTCCCGCGTTCATCCCTTGGCCGAATATCTACAAACCGACATACCGGAAAACTTACATAAGTCCAAGGTCTTAATCATCATCATCTCATCTTGGGAAGCTTCCTCGATCTATTATTGGCGACCATACGGAAGACGTTGCGCAGGTATTTAAAGCTTTCAGCCCTTCATGGAGGTGTTAGTTGCGAATGGATAGGCTGAAATGCAAACCTCCAAATTTCGGGCCGTAAATTTCTCTACTCCTTGGCGTAATATCTTCCAAAGAAATCGCAAGTATAGGTTTTTCCACTGTTTTCGGCAATTAGGACGTTCCCTGCGAGTCGCAACGAAAAAAAAACACACTCTAACTCGTTTCGTTCCGCCACTTCACTCCGAAGTTTGAGGCTCCCCGAACTCTGCTCTACTTCGGCAGACCAGAATTTTTACCCCCGACCATGTCCCGTTGTGTTATAAAAGGGCGCGGCCAAGGACTGAGCAAAGTCAATATTCCAAACCACGATGTACTCTCTTAACCGCACCCTCGTGTTTGCTGCCGTTCTCGTCTCTGGTTTGGGTGCCATTGCCTCTCCGGACATCAAGGCCAGCGGTGGTACGCATATTCCTCTCCTCTCGAGATATATATCAATTTTTGACCTTTCTGATATAGGCAGCTTAGCTGCCCGCGGCACATTGATCTTCTGCGACAAAGTCAACCCGTGTAACAAGAATGGGTGCGCGGGCATCAACAACCCCGACAACACAGGCTACGGAACCTGTACGGCCAACTACAAAGGCTGTGACTGCTCCAACGTCTGCGGATCCGCTGTGAATCCTTGCGACGACCACGGCTGCAGCGGCTCGAGCAAACAAGATGGCTCCGACAGCACGTGCGAGGCGGGCGATTATCGTGGCTGCTATTGCAAGAGCACTTGCAACGATTCAATCAACTCGTGCTCGGCGAATGGATGTGCGGGCTCTAATGGGCACTGCACTGCCGGCAAGTACAAAGGCTGCGAGTGTAACTAGACATCCTGTCACCACATGCAAAGGTTTGCCCTCCCTTGTTTGAGCGTTTTCTAGAAGAAACTTAACATACTTGCCCCCAAGGACGACTGTATCGTAGTCACAGTATTCGTTGTTCGCCGTCAAATTGTTTACCGTTACGCAATGCCACATGCGCCTCCTGAACAAGTTCTGAGTAATATTTCTGAAGCGCATAGTTGACGTCGATGTGCCCCAGCTGACGCAAGCCACGTCGAGGAGATGGTATCCTCTTCGAAATTCCGAGCCTCGTATTTCTACACACCCGCCTCGCCAGCATGTTGATCAATGCAGCGCTCTGAATTAACTTGATAGGCGCGGGACATGGATAAATGTGATTATGGCGATCGCCAAGTTGGCCTTGGCTGTGAATCTAACATCAAGCGTATGTCACTTCAGGAGAGTAGAGCTGTTGAAGAATTGAGGCTTACACGTAGTACATTCGAGATCGCGAAAATATGTGTCGTCGAAGGAGATTGTCATGGGCGCCACGCCGACGCAAGCCTCGAAAAGCTCGGGACTGATGCAGTACTGGGTGGTAAAACCGACGTCTTTAGGGCTTCCCATGATTGCAACCGCGGCGGTCATAGAGCCATGGAAGACCATGAACCAGAGAAAAGACGAGAAAGCGGCGATGTACTTGTTTCCGTTGAAAGCTGCACGCACGCAAAGGAAGAGGAGGGAGGTCGGAGAAAAACATATGCTGTGTAGCACACAGATGGCTCCTCGCGTGATTTGAATACCTCAAGCTCCAGGAAGCACAGAGTTGACAATGGCGGCGTCTTCAGTTCTATGAACGCGTCGCTTCCAGTCCGGAGCCTAATAACGGAGCACGAAGCGTAGCTATGATCACCAAGAAGATCATTCAATTATATTGGTGTTTTGTGGAGTGAGGAAAAGTGGGTATCGAGTCGAGCGCACAGTACTAGTTCCTTTGGCTCTTGTGGCCCCAAATTGCTGAGCCATCAGTGTCAATCTGCATTCCAGTCCAAGCCGTTTATCGCAAAAGAGTGAGCCATTCGATGCCTAGAAGTAAGAAATTCAGACAAAGCTCTGGGTGGGACGATAATGAGGGCGACGTTCGACTCAATGGCGCCCTGTTAAGCCGGGACGCGATTGATAAATAAGGGTCAACCCGACATCAGGCAACCGTGACCACCACTGCGGCACCGAACTCTACTATGGCTGAAACTACTACTGCTGGACCCAGCTGTGCAATCCCTATAATTACAGTATCCAGTGAGAGCATGGACACCCAACAAGATATATCCAGCTCCCGCTCAACCTCAAGCACTTCCCTGACCCATACTGAAACACCGTTGCCAATCAAGAAGTCGCCGCCACCTGCTGTGCAACACCCTGTGGAGGCTGCGGATAAAGCCAATGACCACGAAGTACCTGTGGCAGAGGAACCACAGAGACCTGTCGCATTGCCGACACCCAATCCAGTCAAAGGCGATGGTACAGCTCCTCCACGGACCCAGGCGGGCCCGCCGAATTCCATAAAACGGACCAAGCAAGGCAAGGGCGGCGGCAGAAGCTCGCCACCCCCGCCAGTGGACGACCAGACCCCGTGGCATGGCACGGTCCTTGATTATGGCCTAAAGAAACAGGAACTATCCAAAGGTGAGTCGCTGCGACGCTTCGAGACAAGTTTCACACCCACATGGATCTACCCCACAGTCGTTGTGTTCCCGTCAAAGATGGTCTATGCACCCCCAAACGTACCCTATAGGCTCAACAACAACAAGCCCTGGACGTTCCAGAAATCTATACGTGACTCTGATTTCATCGGCTCTGGGTTTGTGTTCATAGAAGTCGGCGGGGAGAAGGAGCGGAAGAATGTTAAAGATAACGGCTACGTGAGTAGACGAGGTACCTTTATCATCGAGGTGTCACTAAACCACCTAACCAGGTCTTCATTGTCCTGGAAGGTGCGGTCGAAGTTACGATTCACCGGACATCCTACGCAGTCTCCACCGGCGGCGTGTTCCTAATACCGCGAGGTCCCCATACCCTCCTCTACCCTCCTCACCTAACACTGACGCTCCTTCCAAACCAGGCAACGACTACTCAATCCGGAACATAACCGACAAAGACGCGAAGCTCTTCTTCGCGCAAGCGCGCAAAATGCGTCCAGACGAGGAGGACGAGAGCGTCCCGCTCAACCGGCCTACCTCCAAAACCCTGATGCTCGCCGACTGGCTGCTGCAGCGGATAACGCTCCGGCTGATCAAGCTCCGGGCCCAAGCCTTCGCCTGGTACTGGAACCACCTCGCCAAGTACCAGCACTACGTTTCCGGGCGGAGACTCTATCTCATCTGCTTTCTCTTCGGCCTCCTGGTTCGACGGCTCCCCTTCATTGGCTCGCCGCCCATTCTCAATGTGCAGCTCATCCGCCTCCGATAAAGGCGATGGATGACAGGCTAGCCGCCGGAGAGGGCATCGATCGATACTAGACAGTGGATATGTTTGATGTATTTTCCCAGCAGGATATATGGTACATGTAAGATTATTGAAGACGTAGCGCGACGGGGAATGGTGCCCAAAAAAATAACTGACGAAGAGGAAAGAATGAATACCAATCATCTCGCGAATGAAAAAAAAGCATATGCATGTAGCTATAGGTAATGTCAAGAAGAGATAAGGAGATGCATCTATGATGATGGATAATAATGTTCTGTGTCCCCGATATTGTACGTATCACCTGTGGTGCTCACCCCCCGAGATGCGGGGCAGCGTCGCACTCTTCGCGAACGGACTAGGTGCAGAGAAGAACTCGGCCCCAACCATCGTCGACGAAAGCGGCGCGGGCTCAAAGAAGGACGGCGTCGGCAGCGGCAGGGACGGGCGGTTAAAGCTGCGCTGGCGGCCCGACAACGCAGGGGGCATTGGCATCTCTTCCGGCACCGAAGGGAAGGAATCAAAGAATGGCGAGGGTATGGAAGACGTCGACGAGTCCATCGAGAGGTCCGACACCCACGACGACCGGCGCGAGTTGTGCGCCCGCGGGCTGGGGAGCAACGACTCAGCTGCTTTGTGGTGCGGCGTCAGGAGCGAGTCTGTGATCGTTTCTTGGGACCTCATGGCCATGGCGGGGAGGTGGGGTGTGTAGACCGGGCTTGTGGGTTTGGCGGAAAAGAGTGTGTCCAGGTTTTGCATTCCTTGAGGGGCTTGACCAGGATGAGGGGTATAGACTGGACTTGTGAGCTTTTCCGATAAGAGGGCGTCTAGGCCGACTGGCTGGGGCATGCCCGATGTGGTATAAACTGGACTGGTTGGCTTGGCCGGGTAGACTGGAGGGAACTGGGACGTCGAGGCAACGTAAAGTGAGGCTGATCTCCTTGGTGAAACAAGCTCTTCAGGCGGAGAGGGCAGATCATTTTCCCGTAGGGTTGGGACGTCAAGAGCGAATGAGACTGGATCCAAAGGTGGTATCAGCGCTGCGGCAGACTTTGCAGCAGCGGACTTGGTCAGTCGTTCTAGAGCAATACATGTCAGCTATCAAAACCTCAAGAATTGTTCAATGATATAGGCACTTACCAATGGTATCGTATGCGCTGTGCGTACTGATAGTCGACTTTGCCCTTCCCCGATTCCACATCTTGTCTGCGAACGAAGCAGCTCTTCCCAGGCTGGGGCTCTTCTTCGGAGAAAGCGATGGCCAGGCAATGCCAGACCCATTCCAAATGCCTGTATTTCCAGACTCGACCGTTGACCCATTAGACCCAGCGGAGTACATGCCGTTCCCAGGCGGGGTAGGAATGCTCGCAGAGTCTTCCGACGACATCTCTGACGAAGCGGAGACGCTGTTACGGTACTGTGAGCCAGACCCGATCGACGGTCGAGATGTGCTCGTGAGTCGTCTCAGGCCCGCGAAATACTGACGAGGCGATTTCGGAGAGGTCTGTGATGCAGCGTCTGCATCATCGGTCTCCGGAGCTACCTCCTTCTCGGGAATGGAAGCTACGGGAGTAGACCCTGGCGGCCCCCCAGACTGCTGTGGCCGAAAGGGCAGCAAAGTAGACTTGGAACGCGCAGGATCCTTCGAGGCAACGCTGTCCATCGACACGTCCCTCTTGTGCGAGGTCTTGCTCCTCAGCAACGGGTTGCGGAACGAGCTCTTTGACTTGCTTTCCGTCGCCTCTTGCTTGGCACGCGCTTTCGCCACGGCTGCGTGTTTCCGCCTCTCCTCCTCCACCTTGGCCCGTGCCGCCGCCTCCTTCTGCCGTTCCTTCTCCTCCTGCTCCTTCTGCTGTCGTTCGGAGTCCTCCCGGCGCACCGCTTCACTCGGCAGCTCGCCCTGCTCCAATGTCAATTCGAGCAGCGCAGCCTCATGTAGAAGTGTGGCCAACTCTCCATATCCAGGGCTCATGGGTGTTTCTGGAATGGCAGAGCTTCGCGTCCGGTTTATCTGAGGTGTCTCCGGCACTTTGGCGTAAAAGTCCTTGTACGACGACGAGGGCGCCGATGGCTGCTCAGTGACTTTTGCATGAACGACAGCAGAGAACTTAGGGGCCTGGCTGGCTGAGTCCTCGTCCGCGGTTTGTCCATGCGCAACAAAGGTCCGCGCGTGCGAAAAGGAGTGTGAGGGCTTGTGCAGCGAGACAGTGCCGAACTCCGATTCGTTGGGCTCCGGCGTGGGGGGAAAATGCTCAAAGTTTTGCTGACCCTGCTGGCGATTAGCGTTGGCAGATAAGAAGACGGGGACGCCACGGCTAGTAAGCGGGGTCACGCGGTGTGCGACGACGACGTGGCTGGGACTTGTCTCGATCATGCTGATTGGGCGACTGGTGGCAGTTCGAGGAGTGGTGAGGTGCTTAGCTTGCTCAGCGACAGGTAGCGCAAGGTTGGATGGTGCCTCTGGTCGAAGGGAAGTCGATTGAGGTATAGGCACTGCGTCCGTAGGATGAAGGGGTATACGTAGATCGGGAACCGATGCTTCAGACTTCAGAGGAGTCTTTAGATCCTGAGACTGTTCTTGTGCCTGTGTCTCCACAGTGAAAGGTCGGAAGGGCGGAGGAGCGGCTAGCGGAGATATCTGGCCGGGAAACATGTCGTGGATATTGGCAACAACTTGCCCCAAGTCGTGAACTGCATTTGCGAGGGTAAAAGGACCCATGGGAGAAAGAGGACTCTGATCGTTGGACACAGGAATTGGAACTTCCGTCTGCCTTTGCTCCACCGACTCGGCCTGTTGGGGAACAGGCTTTACTTCGTTGCTGGACGAGGAGAGGATGAAGGGAACGTCGTGCTGAATAGCGTCAGGGGCAATCTTCGCCGGTCCCTCAGTCGTGGTATCCACTACTTGAGAGGAATCACAAGCTTCCTGGGTCGACGAGGTTGGATCATCAGGACTGGGAACCTCCGATGTAGCAACTTTCGATCCTGAACTGTTCAAGGCGGATCCAGTCCCGGTTTCTAGCGCATTGCTGGGCTCAGTGGAGATAGTACCTGCTTCCGGCGCGGATTCTGACACGAGAGTAGCCTCTGATACGACTTGTTCCTCCTCCAGGTCAATTGAAGGAGACAGGACAATTGCAGGGGGAGAGGGAAGGAGGGATGCTTCAGTTGCCAAGGCCTCCGTGTGCGCCGGTGCCTCAGGCTGAGACTTCGGTGGGGAGGGAGACGAACTCTGTGTCAAAACTACGCCCTGTTCATCGTTTCCTTCTACTTGTTCCTCTGGAACGGTGCCCGGTGAGGACGATGATTCGCGTTCCGCAGGTTTCAAGGAGGCTTCAAAGTTGCCTTCAGCTCGACGCGCAAGCTCCAGCGCGGTAGAAAAGCGTGTCCCACGAACCGGTGGGTCCCTGGTTCCAGTATGTTGTGGAGTGAGGCCTGGAAACGATGAACCGGGAGAAGGAGGTGATGTAGGAGATGAAGCATAATTTGTTGGGTCCGCATCATGATCTTCACCGTACAGATGAGGCGTAGAGAAAGACCTCGTCGAGTCAAAAGGCGAACTCGAGCGGCTGACTGAAGGTCCCCCGCCGCTCACCCTTACAGTACCAGGTATGCGGTTGCCATACAGTTCGCCCCGTCTTTTTGCGGGCCCATTCTCTGCCAATGGAGGTGCACCCAAGCCAAAGCTGCCTCTGGGAACCGGTACACCACCTTTCCTCTCGAACTTTGCTATCTTGTCACGTAGGCCCGCAGAGTTCGGCATTGGTGCGCTCGGGGCGGAGGGCGATGTTGGCCGGGGACCTGGCGAAACATTTCGTTGCTGGAGAGCTGCAATGCGCTCTTTGAGATTGACCGGGGGTGCTTGAGCCCTGGAGGTTGCCCTATTAAACAATTATGTTTAGCAGGCATGATGGTCGTGATTGTCAGGCATAGACTGACATTTATGAACGAAAATGTCGAAAGAGTGTTGTTCGATAGCTAGATGCTGCTACAGACCGGCCAGCGACTGTAGTCACCACGTTCAAACGGAAGGTGAAGAGCAAAGAGCAATGGTCCGTTGATCAATTGACTGAGGGAAGGATTGCACAGCTCACGGCCCCCTCAATTTGATGTTGAACCTGAAACGTCAAGCGGCTGACCTTGGCAACCGTTACGAAATCGTATCCGTCCAAAGGTTGCGTTCAAAATAATAAACTAAACTCTCTCATTACTTGGGGTACCAATGGCTTTCGATTCGACAGCCAACACGATGCAATTTACTGAGGCATCCGATCTCTGCGCCGTAAATCCGCACGCCCATCGTAGGCGTGGCTTCTGTACTTGAAGAACTAATTGAGCCCGTAGGTTCTCGTTATGAATAAACTCGCGTGGTACATCGCCCGCCATGAGAATTTACGACGCGTGCGGGGCCGGGAGCCTGGGATTCTGATCTCACAGGCGACCGCGAACGTAAACTTCCCGCAACCACAAGTGCAAATGTGCCGGCGCTACTATCGGTGTGGGGGTCGCATGGAATTGGGATCGAATATGTGCATGCAGCAGTGTGAGCAGGTCGTATGTGCTGATGCGGATGAGCTGGGAAAGGCTTCACCATGTATACCCCTTGTGTTGTTAGTCGTGCTCTCTTCAGAAGACCTGGTAGTTGTCGCGAGACCAATGATAGTACAGGTTGCCTTCATCGACGTCGAACACATCGTGCTGCGTGTGCGCGTTCAGAGGTTAGTACACACAGCGGATGCCGGAGGGATAGAGAGCTGTAGAGGCAGAGCCTTGATGCAGGGAAAGTCGGAAGAGTAGAGGAAGACGCCCTAGCCAGGAATGAAGACAGGATGGGGCGTGAAGACGAATGCACGGCTCAGAGATATCGATCACGTCAGACGGTTTGAGAGTTCCCGTCCATCAGGACGTTGTGAACAGATCAGCCAGCGACGCAAGGGGTATTAGAACCGAGGTTGATCGATTGTCTGCGTGAAGGACAAGCACAGCTTACAGCCACCTCAATTTGATGCTGACCTAGATTCGCACATCAAGGCGCAGACCTTGAAATATATCCATGCAAGCTACAAGACGTCACGTCCTAATACTACAGTGTGAGTACAGACATCACATAATACAGATATCAATCACCGCTGGAGGTGCCCTCTATCCCAATAGCTTTAGAGAGCCAATACGATCTGCGCTTGTCAATCTTCTCTGGGTCCTTTGATCGGACTGGTCCAGTGATTTCAATGTCGCTGGCATAGTGTGCCTCCTCCTGCTCGCTCTCACTGAGGGATTCGTCGTCGGTGGTAAACAGGGTGTGCATGTCTCGCATTCTCCCTGTTTTGAGGCGCTTGTGGGCAGGCTGCTGTCGACTGATATCATACCGTCCTTCCTCCTCATCGTCTGCGGGGTCAACCTCTCGACGGCGTTTGTGATCATCGTCATGCTCTCCGTCGGCCTCCTGCCACGCGGACTTGACGCTGCTCGCCGCACGGAAGGTCGAGGATGAAGGCTTCCCAGATCCATTTACACCGTTCACCACGACTTTTGAGCTCTTGGTGCTGCCGTTGATGACCACAGGCAAAGGAATGACGCCTAGGAGATTGTGCAGCACCCGTTTGTCGTGTAACTCCTGTACAAGTTTACGATGATTGACAGTCTACGCAACCAGCTGCGTCAGAATGCAGAGTCCAACATCGCCAGAAGAGACAACTCACTTCCTGCGTGACACCCATGACACTCGATAGGATACTAAGTTCCTCGGGCTCGTCGTAGTCGCGCAGATGGACTGATCGGCCTTGTCTTCTGGCACCAAGTATACCAGCAACAAGGTATGCTGTGGATGTCAAGATGCCATGTGCACCGGCGAATGTTGCCCGGACCTTCTGGAAGGCAAACGAGCCTTTAGAAATGTCATTCGCTGTCAACAACAAAGAGTCAGTTTATAATAGACAAACGCAAAGGCGAGAGACAAGCTCACAAGGGTCGGCGGGATCCTCGATGGACAGCAAGTTCCCTTTGTAGTAATCGTACCATCCGCGCTGCTTCTTGCTAAAGTATGTCCCACCATCCCGGACGGAGATACCGACCTCCTCGTAGTTGAAATAGCACCCATACAGCTCGAAAAACTCCATGACCAGCACTCCGAGATTCTTGTCCGCGTCAATCTCGCCTCTTCGAATCTTCGGGTGCATCTGCAAAAAGCTGATCGCCAAGCACACGATACTGTAGCTCCCCAGGCCGCCTGAGAACACCTCATTCATGCTCCGTTGGCTAAGAAACGCCTTCGTGATCATGACGAGACTCCGCAGGGCAAGGCACCCCTTCTCGTCATTACCACCCCCGTTCATGTTCTTGAGAAACCCGTTGATGATGTTTCCAGACACAATTCCGTTTTCCTGGTTGATGCTCATATCGACGTTGAACCGTCCGTGTCTGGTGATGAATTTGACGATGGGAACCTTGGCTTTGGCAATGATGGTGACCCTGTCGGTAATTCCAGAGCGCTTGAGGGTATTTGCGAGTGCGTGTAGAACAGTTATTTTGTCGTTGTAGGCCATGGATTTGGATAGAATGACGAGATCGATATCTCTGAGGACAATTAGGAACGAGGTGTAATAATGAAGATTATAAGGCTGACATACCCGAGAGGCAAGTAAAGTTTTGTTTCGTAGCTCCCAAACGGAAAAACGGAGGCGTCGGGAAAGGAGCTCACGACAGCCTTGGTAATGAGAGAAATTATGAGTGTGCGCACTTCGTCCTCGGCCGGCGATGGTGATATGTAGTCCACGAAGGCCTCTACTTCTCGATGTAGCCTGTATGGAGCATAAGAGATACGGAACGAGAGACAACCCGGCAACGCACAACTCAGCGACGTGATGACACCCATCCCAGCTCAAACCATTGACCCATGGAGATTTTCTAGACGAAGCATCCGTCCGCTGCTTCTTGCTGGTGTACCCGTCGTTGGAGTCAAAGTCGACCTTGCGTTTCGTTCCGTGGCTTCCGTCTCGGTCCCTGTCATGGTCCCTATCTCTATTTTTGTCCCGGTCGCGTCTGTCTTTGTCCCGACTTCTATCCCTGTCCCGACTTCTATCCCTCTTCCTATCCCGATCTCTCTCTCTATTATCGTCCTCTCTATCTCTGTCTCGGCCGCGGTCTCTGTCTCGGTCTTCATCTCTCTCCCGTCTCCGATCCTTCCTGTCCCTGCCCTTGTCATCTTTCGCCGGTGTCCTGTCCCGTGTGGACGAGCTTTCGCGTTGCTTTCCTTTCCCCTTGTCACGCTCTTTCCCTATTGCGTCGCCTCGCCTAGAAAGATCTCGTCCCGCCTTGGCCTGTCCAGGCAGAATCTGCATAACCCCCTCATCGGAATCGTCTTCAAACCCAAAGGCGACAAAGTCCTCGCCCTTTTCAAAACCAACCACAGCACGCTGCTGTGTACCATCGTCCACCCTCGTAGGTTTAGCTGGCAATGTCGATCCGCTTGCCTCTGGCTGTGCGCCGTCCGCAGTCCATATCGGTTTGGCTGGTAATGTCGACCCGCTCGCCTCTGGCTGTACAGTGTCCGCCGCCCGTATAGATATCGATGTTGACGTCGATCCGCCCGCCGCGCTTGTAGGTCTAGCAGGCAATGTTGATCCGCTTGTTTCTGACTGTCCTTCCTGCGAGGCCTGCTTTTGCCGCCGTCGACGCGTGCGCCGGTTTTCGATGCCGCTGGGCGTGCTTTCGGACGTACTGGAGGGCTTGAGCGGCGACAGCTGCATGTCCGCCACAGCGTGTGTGTTTGAGCGTGGCTCCAAACTTTTCTTCGTTGATCACACTGTTTAAAGTTTGGCTCCAGGGTCGTTGACAAATATCTCCGCTACCATATCGGGACTTGGCACGCGTCTCACGCGGCCGCCACACCAGTAATCCTGTCGCTATTCACCATTGTTTACTAAGTTTGTCTTGTCCTGGCAACGCTGGATATACATTACAACGGTACATACAGCATAAAGAGATAGATCGGAATTCAAATAGAAAACGTCCGTACGAAACCACTGTGCAACCTTTAACGCATGAATATGCAGAGTAACTCTAGAGTACACGGGGCTTTTCAATCGGCAAGCTATGCTCCGATTCGAGGGCTTGGTTTTTCTAACGCATCAGGCTTAAGTTTAACAGCTCCTAAATATCGAATTTCTTTACGTACTGTGTGTGGCGTATCATCGACTGCAAGTTCCACAACGCGATGAACGGAAACCGCCCCGACGTCGTGTGAAGATTTATACTGACTCAATGGAATATCGTTCGTCGTATGCCGTGATGACGTGCCACGCTGTCCATTGGATGCCAGTCGGTTGTTGTAGCTGAGCGGGCCAGAGTAATGGCAGCCAGATGAATGCCCGCCGCTTCCGCTCCCACTTCCGTCGCCGGAGAATGCATCGTAGGCAATGAAGACGTTGCGGAATACTGTGGTGGCTGCAATGACGGATACTACTAGGGCAAATGGCAATGCGATGATGTTCATGACGGGGTTGAGCCCCAGCGCCGCCATGACGGTCTGCACAAGGTTGGCACCGAAGGCGGCGCAGAAGTAAACCTGATGCAGAATTTAAATATAAGCGGAGTTTAGACGGCGAAAAGGTGCTTACAATTCCGTCCCTCCAGAGGACATTTGCTAGGTTGCTTGAGCGGCGTGAGGTGCTTAATCTGTAGGCACATAGGATGAGGATGATGAGGTCAAAGGCCATAGCTGCGACAGATTTAGTAACGGAAGGCAGGTAATCGAGCGGATACCCAACTATAAGCAAAGACTGAGACAAGGATAGGCTTGGGGGCCGTGGAGATCACAGCACAAACGCGCCTTTGGGGATTCCATTGAGCCCTTGAAAATCGAAACGCTACCGAGGAGCTGGATCAGCGGGAATTGTATGCCAACAAGGAGATTGTGATATTACTTTGGAGCCAAAGCGCGATTTGCGCAAGGAAAAGAATACCCAAAGCGAGTGAAACCTTGTTGTTTTGATGCCAGACTGCGCGCGTTCGAAGAATTAGGATGAGGGATGACCCGCAAGTACCCACTGCGTCCGCAACTCCATTAACATGTGAGCAAGCAAGAATCCGTTTGTCAGATACAACCACATACCCTTCGAAATCCATGTAACTTCCTGACATGGGATCTCGCTGATGGCATTCAGATTGACTGCCATTGGAAAGATGTGCAGCAGCATACAGATGCGGCAGATGAAATACAGGAGCTGAGATAGTATATGAGCTCGCTGAGGCTCAAATTGAGCGCAATCAAACGCGTACCATTGGCCATCTCCATTGACGTTTTCTGGTAATTATAGAGACATCGAATCGCAAAGTGCTGATGATGTCCCAAGCTGCGACCCCGCAGAGAACAAGTACGAATGCCCCGTATATGCCTACTCGAGTCAGCCATCGTGTAAGTAGACGGAATGAGCGGCGTAACACTCACGAGCGTCACGCGCAATCTCAACGGGATCTAGCCAGTTTTTTGTCATAAGAGTTAGGAGTCAGAAATGGGAGAGTCGAACTATCTAAAAGACCCAAGACGAGGCTGACAATGATTTCTTTAAGCAGTTCCGAGAGCTTCGATCCCAGGACGCCGCCAGGGTAGTCTCGGGAATGGTAAATGATGGGGATAAGCTTTTCTCCTTGCATGAGCATCTGCTCAGGTTCCATGCCATCGGCTGCGAAGCCTGAGTGTGTGGACCGAGCTCGAAGAAAAAATTAATTCGAAATTGGTAGTGCCGAGTTTTGGCGAGCTCCCTAAGAAAACGGACAAAACTCGCTTTGTCAGTCGCAATTTCGGGATCAGTTTAAGGGCTATAAGGGAGTGTGAAATCAGAACGACAGTCCAGGCATTAAGTACGATTAGACGCGTTCGCACCTTGTATGTCACCTGCTGCTTACCTGGTGGCGTACACTCTAGATCATCATTTAAATTACCCATGCATCGTCTGGGAAAAGAAAAGGTTGGGTGAACCAAGTGAATATGTACCGATCAACGGTATCACAGCCTACAAACGAACATGACGATGGAAGCTTCGACGAGATGGTCGAGATTGTACCATTGGCGAGCGAGTACTGCATCCCGGTGCTGTACCGGGCTAAATTCTATATCCAAGTTTCACGCGGAAAGACCTGAATGTCAGTGTCAGTACGACTGGCATGAGTCGGAGTGCCTGGTTTTTTTTTATTATAAAAAAATATAAGGGGAAGTAATCGCGAGAAAACGATGAAAGGATAGGCAACAGAAGTCCAGAAGATCATTTGAGAATATTCAGGACTGAAGGACTGTGGAAGAACTGCGCTGGTAAGTAGGATGACATCAATCACGGGTGCATATTTTATGCATCTCCTGATCCGGATGCCTGGTGCCTTTACTTGTGGTCTCCGGGTTGTCTACCATGCCACGACTTCGCAACACTTCCACGCCTCTGGCATCAGGCAAACATCTCCCGAGAAGAAAACTGGTGTTGCGAGTCGTTATTTTGAAGGTTTGCTTTGTTTTAAAACGATTGGAAAATCGTTGACGATATACGTCGTATCGCTTCAGAAAGTTTATAAATATCCCTGAATCAGCACACGAGGGTTAGAAGGCCTACCAATGATACCGTGCCTGAAGTAAGCGCCTGGCGCAAGATAGGGGAGCCGGGTGGGGGGGTTCTTAACCCAAGGACGCGAAAAATTTGCTTTGACAGAATCACTGTATTCTGCTCTTCACCCCACCCAACCTTTGTCTCCTCGTCAGGCCTTCGTCTAGCCGTCAACTATGAAGACGTCCACTCTCTTCACGCTCACATCTGCGATCACGCTCCTTGTATATCCTGTCTTCGCTCAGACTCCAGAAACTGTCGCGGATGAGATCGTTGCCAATGCCAATGCTGGTATGTCCAATAAGCCGCGGTACAAAGCTTGAATCAAACATTCACATTACAGACAACATCGACCTCTCCGTTCTCGATTTTTTGGATGACGCCTTGGAAGAAATCACCACGACGTACGAAGCTGCCCCTCCCGTTCGTCGGAATGTCGGGCGCCTCGCTGCGCGTCAGGCTGCGACGATTGTCGATGTCCATAGTAAGCAGTGAACCGCCGAATCATTGTTCATGTACTAACTTTCGCCTCGTACTAGCTCATGTCGTTCCTTCCTGGTACCAGGCCCTCGTTCCCGTCACAGGTGGTAACCCTACCCCAACCTGGGATATCAATAGCTATTTGTCGTTCATGGCTTCCCAGGGAGTTGCACGCTCCGTCTTCTCCTTCTCTGCACCAGGGCCGAACGTGTTTCAAGGATCTAAAGGCCTTACCATTGCACTTGCTCGTTTGATCAACGAGCAGGCTGCTGCCTACTGTCGTGCCAACCCTTCCAAGCTTAACTTTTATGCTGTCGTGCCTTTGCCATACACCCAGGAAGCTATCATTGAGGCCAAATATGCTTTGGACCAACTAGGCGCAGTGGGCATCATCCTCACGTCCAATGTCGAGGGCTTGTATCTCGGCAACGCTCAGTTCAAGCCCTTTTTCGACGCTATCAACAAGCGAAGCGGCAGACAAATCCTCTACATCCACCCGAGTGCGCCCTATGTCAAGGTCAACAACCAGCTTATCGAAGCCAACCCTACATCTTATGCCACTGGTAACATCGAATTCTTGTGTGTACTATACTATTTCTACATGTCTTGGTGCTCACCGTCCGTATTAGCTTCGAAACTGCTCGTGTCTTGATGGACCTTACACTGACCCATACCATTCACGACTTTACCAACATCCACTACGTCATCCCGCACGGTACGTCGCCTCAGGCATGGTCGTGTCGCATGTGCTAATTTCTCCCATGTATATGAACAGTCGGAGGAGCCTTCCCTGCCACCATTGATCGCGTCCTCAAAACCGTCCCTGCTATTTATGACTCGTCGCTGAACATCTACAAGACCCGGTAAGCATTTCGCAATATATCACGATGTTCTCAATGTCCTCACGGTCCACAATCTTCAGCTTTTGGTGGGACTCAGCCGGACCTACTTATCTCCACCAAGTCTCTGGACTTTTGGGATTCGGTATTCCTAAGTCCCAACTTCTCTTCGGCACGGTAAGATGCGATGTCATTGGGAGGTGTCAATGACCCTGGCTCACCCAAATTTGCTCCAGGACTTCCCCTACGCGCCTTCTTTCACTCAGGCAGGATCGCTCGCGGCAGTGCAGAACTCTCCCCTTCTCACCGCCGCTGAGAAGACTGCATTGTTCACAACTAATCCCCGGACCCTTTTCGGCTCGAAAATTAACTGTAAGGATTTCGCCACTAGTTCGTGCGCCCGCCTGACAAGTTTCTGCAGGGTAAAGCTTGTTGTATTTCCGAGTGCCTTTTGATTCTTCTTTATGCCCTGGGACTCTGTGCTCGGAACATTGCGAATGTCAGGATCAATATTGACAACTCCGTATCACCACTTTCTGCTGCAATACATCCTTTCAAAATGCCTTTCTCAGCCTATTTTCTGAACGTATTAACGCGTCGCAACACTGAGATCCCGCTTCCTTCATCGCCAGCGAAAGGCAATATCGCGATCCCTTCCTCCTGCCCATAGACTGATATCTTGTAACCTTCATTGGTTTCCGCGTCGATGCCAGCGCCCGCCCATTTAGCACTTGGAAGGTTGGTATTGTTTTCTCCCAATCCTCCCGCACCGCTATCAGCAGCGTACTTCTCCACTGTCACCACCCAAATATCGTGCTCCGGGAAGGTGGTGAAATCGATCACTGGATGTAGGAGGCTTTTAATCGTCAAATACTCGACGATCCCTCCCATCACCTTCTGATTCTCCTCGTTGCCCATGTACTGCATGTGATCCTCGGCGTCCTTCCATCCCGAAATAAGGTAAACCATCGATGCATCAGCCACATTGGTGAAGAGGTGGACTGGGTAAGAGGAGTAGGCGGCCTGGCGCGTGCCGGCTTTCTCGAAAATATCTGCGACGATATCCGATTGCAATGTGTGTGGTGAGATCAATTGCAGAGTTGCAAATTCTGTGACAGACATTTAAATTTGGATGGTTCAGGGTGGGTGGGTCGGTTTGCTGAAGGTCGACATTAACATCCCACCCCAGTTAAATTGGAATTGAATCTGTCAGTGTATATCGTTGCTTGGCCTGGCTTTCGTCGTTGCCACTACCGCGACCCTGAACTCGGAGAATTAAATATACTCCGCCTTCTTGAAGAACAAGAATCCCCTGAAGTGATCCTGAGTCACCTGCGGTTGAAAGGCACTTGCTTTCAGGACCTCGCTGACCAGTGATCAGTGAACAACGTGCGAGGACGGAGAGCTGCCAGCGCTGTATTTCAACGTTTCTTGCACTCGCGTATCCGCCATTTTGACGATAAATAGCGCTACCCCTGGGTTTGCGACATTGAAACGCTCCGCACGGTCCTCGAAATAGCATGCGTACACGTTCAGCGTATGAGTTGCCTTTAACGTGTCATGATATCGACGTTTTGTAATCCTCAGTGGAAATAACCATCCTCCGATGCTTTTCTTATCGTCGCGCCACCCGAGAATGCCTGATACACATGGTCCCAGTGGCTGATGCACGCGACTAGTTTGACAAAACTTGCATTCTCGCCAGCGCAACACCATTTCCGTGGTCCACGAACGTCGTTAAAGTTCTATATAACCAAGTGAGCATGTCAATGTTGGACTGATCGGCTATGACGTCTCGAAATTTCTGCTGAAGATGTCATGTTATCGTTTGAACATTAACAAACAGTCCCGTCGAGTCAACTTCCCAAGAGACCGTAAAACGTAAACACATCAGCGCGCAGGGTAATAGAAATAGCATGGGCAAGGATCCTATCACGACGTCGATTTCAGCCTTCATCGTACCTAATGGCCAGAAACGTTGATCGTATAAATGAATAAAAGGTTGACAGGGGCACGTCTTGTCAACGCGTGGGTCGTTTTCTTAGGCGTTCCATGCTGGTATGCCATTGCACCTGATGCAAGGTTAAATACCTGTGATGATGAGTTGAAACATGAATAAAGAGGCAGATGCAACACTAACCCAAGTTCGCACCAAGGACTTAGGAGCCTACTGAACACAACTGGGCCCATTAGATCACGTCTGCGGGGCATTCTACATGGCGATGAGCCTCATACAATTCCACATATACTCAAGAAGTCAGGCATAGGAGAATCGACACCTGCAGACATATTAAGCCTGGAGGCATGTCAGTTCCCGGTCTTGTAAACCCACAGTATATCGTCGAAGGCTCCTAGTGGCACCACAGATGGTGATTCAAAGTTGAATGTAGGAGATTTGTTTGGCCCCAGGTCAGATTGCCTAAAGCTGGCGCAACAGCCAAGGCGCAGAATACAGCAGGAGGATTACGAGAACTAGACAGATTCATCTAGAGAGGTCTTGATTATGACTGCCAACCGTTACAGTCTCAGCAGCATTTAAATAGCTAGCCATTACTATCGTCCGCATTGTCGCAAAAGAGCAGCATAAAATCCGAAGGAACACCATTGTTTGGAAAGCACCTTTAGTTATGTGAATGGTGCCGGTGAAGGCTCAGCGCTCAGAAGGAAACACTGAGTTAGGCAGAAAGTCCGGCATGACTGGGTCGCGGTCACGGTGAGGTCAAAACACGAATGTCCCAAAATGGAAGTTTGGTCACTTCCGCTTCAAGTTGTTAATCACCGACCGTGCTTGCAGCTAAGCTCAACGTCCGTGTAACAATATGATTTCGGTATGTCTGCAAGCTGCGACTATACACGAATCTGATTCGTTTCCAGGCATTCTTCATATTCAATCAAAAGGGAGAGGTGAGCTGAGCTTGACGCGCACTTTGGCAGGAATGGAAACTCACGCCTTGGATAGGTCTTAATCTCAAGGCTCTACCGGACCGACTTTAAGTGTGATCCAAGTCGTACTATCCTCCTGACGAATACTCATGTAGCTGATGCTCCATAGACGATCGATCGCCGACGTGTTCCGAATTCAAGTCGTATCCAATAGCGATGTCAGGTCGCCGATTATCACCCTGGGCTCAACAAGTTTCTTTCACGTACGGATTAACAACCTTTATGTCGTAGCTGTGACAAAGTAAGGTTCATTAGGTTTTATATTGCACTCCTACTGATAGCAACCTAGGAATAACGCCAACGCCGCCCTCGTCTTCGAGTTCTGTTACCGCTTCATCAACATCGCGAAGTCATACTTTGGGAAAATAGATGAGGAGTCTGTAAAGAATAACTTTGTGCTGATCTATGAACTCATTGACGGTGCGTAATTGAAACTATTTCTGCTGCCCGCTAAACGCTAATTCACTGTACAGAAATCAACGATTTTGGATATCCTCAGAACAGTGAAATTGACACCCTCAAATCATATATCACCACTGAGAGCGTTGTTTCGTCTGCCATCGCTGCAGTATGTAAATTGCGCCTTCTTGGCGGAATGGAACTAATCGACTACAGGAGGAGTCCTCGAAGATCACGACACAAGCAACGGGAGCGACGAGCTGGCGACGCGGAGATGTCAAGTATAAGAAGAACGAGGCGTTTGTGGATGTCATTGAGATCGTGAATCTAAGCATGAGCGCGAAAGGTATTTAAATCACGTCGAACAGTCCACAGCTTCTCACTCTGTTAGGCACTGTGCTACGGGCGGATGTCGATGGCCACATTCAAATGCGCGCATACCTTTCTGGCACCCCGGAATGCAAATTCGGCCTCAACGACAAGCTCGTAATCGACAAGAGTGAACGGGGGATCGGCGATGCGGTTGAACTGGACGACTGCAGATTCCACCAATGTGTACGGTTGAACGACTTTGATGCAACTCGTACAATCAGTTTCATCCCACCGGACGGCGAATTCGAATTGATGCGGTAAGTCGCTACGATGTTGAAGAGCTTCCTCACAATATTTGACGCACTTTAGATACCGTTCAACGTCCAATGTCAAATTGCCGCTCCGCGTCATACCTACCGTCAATGAGATTGGAACTACACAAGTCGCCTATACCGTCACGGTCAAAGCTAATTTTAACAATAAGCTCTCTGCCACCAACGTCGTCCTGCGGATACCGACCCCACTGAATACAACGACCGTGGACTGCAAGGTCGCCACCGGAAAGGCAAAATACGTGCCTGCTGAGAATGTCGTCGTCTGGAAGTAAGTGCAAATGTATATCATCTCATGTCGCGTCTGACGTGGTGGGTGCGTTCAGAATTCCGCGAATTCAGGGTGGCTCGGAATGTACATTCACTGGGACGGCTAGCCTGACTAGCACTACCACGCGCCAGGTCTGGGCTCGGCCTCCCATCGACGTTGATTTCCAAGTCCTGATGTTCACTGCATCGGGTCTGATCGTGCGCTTTCTCAAGGTCTTTGAAAAGAGCAATTACCAGAGCGTCAAGTGGGTCCGGTACCTCACGAAAGCGAGTGGCTCATACCAGATAAGGGTGCGTACCTCTTACCTATTTTCCTCCCCTGCCGTCTTGCTTAATAGAGTCTGTTATTCAGTTTTGATTCACGGAGTTTACTGTTGTCGTGTTATATCTATTGTAAACTACATTGCCATTGTTATAATCTGAGCCTTGCCATCTCGATAGTCATTTGGGTGGGGCGCAGCGCTATCTGCGAGGTTACCAACCCTATCGCGCAGTTGGATATACACTGTAAGGAACAAAAAAGTCACCGGGGTCTTGCAGATTCGACGCCAGCAGGATTTGAACCTGCGCCCTCAAAGAGGAACAGATGAACTTCATATTCTAATCTGTCGCCGTAACCACTTGGCTATAGCGCCGGCGGAGTTGGGCTTCAGCAAATAATATATTAGATGATTGGCTTGTTTGCACGGCGTCCAGCGACAGGGGAAGTGCGAGGGTTTGACGTCGCACCCTCGTCGACATTTAATAGCCTGCCAGGATAGCGAGAAAAGAACAGAGACCACGAAGCAATGTATTATCAGGGAAAGCTAAGAAAGAACACAAGTGCGAGATCTGAAATGGTCAGTGCTATGATCAGACCGACAGCCAATACTGGCGGTTGAGCGGCGCATTGACGGATGAATCTGGTTTCGATTGGTGAGTCCCTGTTTATATTGTGAAACGGTCAAGCCTCCGGTGTGGACAAGCGTTGTTACATAGGTTTGTGGCATGCATGCCAAATTCGAGTCCAGGAATACATCTGACAGGATTCCTGCAAGAGTACCCTCAACCACAGGTATAAACTAAGCTCTCAGTAGCGCATTGGCTTTATATTCTAGCAGCAGGGATAGAACACGTAAAGTTGAGGTTGGGTTGAGATCAGGGGACAATTCATTAGTCTCCAGCCACAACACTATTTACATCTATTTACATCAAAGCCAAAATTGCCACCGCGCAAGAAATCCTCGAACCACGTCGCTCGCCGTCTCCCTTCTCCTTCCCTTCCTTTCTACCCCGTCGCTCCTCCCTCTTTACATTCCTTCAATAGTTCCCCAGGTTTGAGGACGTAAAATGGCTGAAGAAATTCGCGCGGAGTCGTATGTCGGGTTCGACAGCATCACCCAGCAGATCGAGCACAAGCTCTTGAAGCGTGGTTTCCAGTTCAATGTCATTGTTGTCGGTGCGTACATGTCTGCCATGGCAAGGAGATGATGGGTTTGACTGAGCTTTACATGCGCAGGTCAAACGGGTTTAGGAAAGTCGACGTTGATCAACACCATTTTCGCGTCCCACCTCATCGACTCGAAGGGTCGCTTCGCGTCGGACGAGCCTGTCAGACAGACCACCGAGATCCAGGCTGTTTCGCATGGTACGTCTATGCTCCCTCATCCATGTTGCACTCGACCCCCCCTTTCCACGCCTTGCTTTTACCCCTCTCCCCCCGTGCTTCGTTTTACGTGTCTACATACCCAAAAAGAATTGAAAATGGACATGAGCTGACATTTTGTTATTTTCACCAGTCATCGTTGAGAATGGGGTGAAGTTGCGATTGAACATCGTCGACACGCCCGGTTACGGCGACCAGGTCAACAACGAGAATTGGTGCGCTGCCCTCTGCTCCCTAATCCTCTTCCTTCGACTCATTACGTTTCGTTATATCTTCTGTGACCATTTCACGTACACAGCTGGGACCCCATCATCAAGTACATCAAAGACCAGCATAGCGCGTATCTGCGGAAAGAGCTTACCGCAATGCGTGACCGGTACATTCAGGACACGCGTATTCACTGCTGCTTGTACTTCATCAACCCGACGGGTCACGCACTGCGCCCCATCGACGTCATTGTCATGAAGAAGCTCAGCGAGGTTGTCAACGTTGTCCCCGTCATTGCCAAGTCGGACAGCTTGACCCCCGAGGAGAGGGAGAGATTCAAGGCGAAGATCAGGGAGGAGCTTCAGTACGACAACATCAGGCTGTATCCGTTCGATACGGACGAGGATGATGAAGAGGAAGTGCAACTCAATGCTGCTATTCGGGTCCGTGCTTTCCCTTTCGTTAAATTGTGCCGTGTTAATTGAGACTGACAAAATGCATCGGGTATAGAATATCATCCCGTTCGCCGTCGTCGGCTCGGAGAACAACGTGATTATCGACGGCAAGTCTGTCCGCGGTCGCAGGAACCGATGGGGTGTTGTCAACGTCGAGGACCCGAATCACTGCGAGTTCATGAACCTCCGTAACTTCCTTACTAGGTGCGATCGATGCCATCCAAGCTGTGGTTTTGTGTCTGTGCTGACACGCCCTCATTACTTTCCCAGGACCCACTTGCAAGACCTCATCGAGACAACGGCGCAAATCCATTACGAGGCTTTCCGTTCGAAGCAGCTGCTTGCGCTTAAGGAGGGCGTCAACCAGCGTCCCGCGCAGGCTCAACAGTAGAGCTTGGTCGTGCTTGAGTCTTTTGGGTCGGCCCGACCGGCGGGCAAAAAAATGGATACCCCTTCGTCTGCAAACGCTCGCTTACCGTCTCACTCCGTCTTTGCATTGGAATACCGTTACAATTACTCTTCACTTTCGCTACATACTGTCAGCTTCTTGTCCCATTGCCTCTTGATATAATACATACCCGGGGCCACACTCGTTGGAAATGCCGTTCGTCCGCGTAATTTCAAGCATCACGGCGATCAACGTGTCATGTCGGCTGACACACTCTGTTTATGCTTCGTGATCGTGTCAGTCGGTAAAATCTGGAAGTCTCCGCAATCGTGTGCCTCGAAAAACACTGGGAAAGGAAAGATACAAGCTTTCACGGCAACGATGGTGCTGGGATGTTTCTGAAATTTTTTAGAATGCAGTGGGAGGAGGAACGTGAAAAAGGTCATCATTCTTATGTCATGGCTGATCGTGTGTCAGCTCCGCTGAGGCGCGGAAGAAATTGTGCTCAGCACCGTCTCTATCGTCCGCATTGTTATGACCAACGCCCTCGGACGGCTGCGACTCTGAACCCCAGTCCGCGACTCGTCCTTTACGACCATTATGGCCCCTGTTGCGCTCTCAGGGTTCGCTTCTTGGTACAATAAACTCGCAGCATTCAATGTCGAGGACTTGTTCGTGCGTAAGCAGGAGCCCGGACCGCGGCGGACAGTTTTTGTCAACGAAAATCTTCCGGAAGACTACCACGACCACAAGGGCCGCGTCAAACCAGAGCATGTATACGCCACTAACCAGGTCCTGACGTCGAAATACACCATCATTACCTTTCTTCCACGAAACCTGCTTGAGCAGTTCAGGCGTGTGGCGAACGTGTAAGTTTCAAGCTTGTATTCGATGTTGAACGTGTCTAACAGCTCTGCAGTTTCTTCCTAGGCATAGCTATTCTCCAATTCTTCAACAAGTTCTCGACGATATCACCGGGGCTTGTCATCCTCCCACTTCTCATCGTTCTCGGCATTACCGCAGTTAAGGATGCATATGAAGACGTTAAACGCCACCAGTCTGACCGCCGTGTCAACCATACACCCGTCAGAGTCCTTGCTGGCGGCGACTGGGTCAACCCGAACGTCATGGTCAAGAAAAGTCGCACATTTGTCCGCGGGATCATCCCCAGGATGGGAAAGACAAAAGGCGCCCACGTGAAGGATAACAAGATACCTGAACCCGCCCCCGGGGAACACATGGACAACGAATACGACGATGCGCACGAGGAGGAGCAGCACGGGATCAGCCTATTCGGGCACCACGGGGACAGCCGCCCACACTGGCACAAGGCGATCTGGGAGGACGTGCGCGTGGGCGACTTTGTCAAGATCAAGGACCACGAGTCTCTGCCGGCGGATATCGTCATCTGCGCGACGAGCGAGGAAGAGAACGTCGCATACGTGGAGACGAAGAATCTGGACGGCGAGACGAACCTCAAGAGCCGAAACGCGTGCCCCGCTCTCACTCACCTACGTACTGCCAGCGACTGTGCGGACCTGCGCAATCGTTTCCGTCTTGAGTGCGACAGGCCGGATGTGAACATGTTCAAGCTAAATGCGGCGCTAGTGTTTGACTCGAAGGACGAGAAGGAACGCGAGGCGGGCGTGGGCGGAGAGACGCACCCGGTTGACATGCAGATGACACTGCTGCGCGGGACAGTGCTAAGGAACACGGCTTGGATTATCGGCATCGTCATGTACACCGGCGACGACACGCGCATTGTCATGAACTCGGGCGGCACCCCCAGCAAGCGCAGCAAGGTCGAACGGCAGATGAACCCACAGGTGTAGGTGTTAAACTTGATCTCATGACATTGGCTGACTTTATGTGCAGGTTCATTAACTTGATCATCCTCGCTCTAATGGCGGTTACGTGTGCCATCGTGGACTCTGTCTTGGAACACCGCTACTACCCGTTGGGCGCTCCTTGGTTGTACAATGACAACCAGCCTGACGATAATCCCTCAATCAACGGCCTCGTTACTTGGGCCTTTGCCCTTATCACGTATGTCGGAACGCCTTCAAAAGTTTCGCTGTCTAACACCTCGATAGTTTCCAAAACATTGTACCGATTTCATTGTACATTTCCATCGAGTTTGTACGCACATGTCAGGCGGCGTTCATCTATTTTGACTCGGACATCTGCTACGACAAGACCGGGCAGGCCACCGTTGCGCGCTCATGGAATTTATCGGACGACCTTGGCCAAATCGAGTACATCTTCTCTGACAAGACTGGTACCCTGACTCAGGTGCGTCGTTTCCCGTAATAATTTTATACATATCCTCACGGACCTCCAGAACTCGATGATATTCCGCGAATGCTCTATCGCCGGAAAAGTGTATCGTGGCGACCCCGAGTCGGTTCGTGAAAAACAGCCGGATGTGCAGCCCGTCGCACCCATAACAAAAGGTGCAAATCCCGCCTCCCTGCCGTCGTCCTCCGGCGAATCCTCCACAGCAGCAGGCTCCAATGACGACCAGAAAGACCCCGCAACAACCGTTCCCGACCCGCTTGCCGCTGGCGCCACCAAGCTCCCTCCACAAGTCATACACCACTTTTCCGACGCAACCCTTGCCGCAGACCTCCAAGCCTCTGCCAGCGCAGACCCCAATTCCCCCGATGCAGCACACGCACGATCCCTCAATGGCTTCTTCTCCGTACTCGCGCTCTGTCACACCGTCCTAACTGGCATTGACCCCGAGACAGGTGCACTCGAGTACAAGGCACAAAGTCCGGATGAGGCGGCGCTCGTGCAGGCCGCGGCGGACGTCGGGTTTGTCTTCCGGGGGCGCGACGTTGATGTGCTGATGCTGCAGACGCCGTTCAGCGAGGAGCTGGAACGATACCAGCTGTTGAATATCCTCGAATTTACGAGCGCTCGGAAAAGGATGAGTGTCGTGTTGCGCAAGCTGGACGAGCAGGATGGGCGGTTGTTCTTGTTGTGCAAGGGTGCAGATAATGTCATCTATGAGAGGCTGAAAGAGGGTGCGGATGAGTTGAAGGCGGACACGGAGAGGCATTTAGCAGAGTTTGCCAGCGGAGGACTGAGGACGCTTACATTGGCGTACAAGGTCATTCAAGGTGGGTCTCTAGCTTTTCTTCCCTCCCGAGAGTTATGACGTTAATGTACTGGGCGTGTAGAGGACGAATACGCAGCATGGAGTGAAAGGTATCATGCTGCGAGTGTCGCAATGGAGGAGCGCGAGGAGAAGATCGAGGCCGTGTCAGATGAGCTCGAGCAGGATCTGAGGCTGCTGGGCGCAACCGCTATTGAGGACCGTCTGCAAGACGGCGTCCCGGAGGCCATCGCCGACCTCAAGCGCGCCGGAATCAAGATTTGGGTTGCCACAGGCGATAAGCTCGAGACTGCCATCGGTGCGTTCATTATCTTTTTCCTTTATATTATCCCTGACACTGACCGACTGCTTACAGCTATCGGTCACAGTACGAATCTTATCGGGCGCGAATCCAACATCATCGTCATCCGCGGTGGCAATGTCAGCGGTCGTCCTGTGTATCAACAACTGGTGCATGCTGCGGAAGAGTTTTTCACCGAGGCCGACCTGCTTAATCCTCATCATGCTCATCTACGCTCGCGGCACTCGCAGGATCACAGCGACTATGGACATGATGACAGGCAGTACCCTCTGCAACGCGTTGAAACAGGACTTTCGTCCATAGTGGGCTCAAACAACGGCCAACGCCCCGGCGGATTTGTACTCGTCATAGATGGCGCGGCGCTGGCACATGCTCTTGCGGATGAGCAGAGCAAGGGGTTGTTGTTGCGCCTTGCGACGCAGTGTGAGGGTGTGATATGTTGCCGTGTGTCGCCTTTGCAGAAGGCGCTCATTGTTAAGCTCGTCAAGGATGGCCTTGGTGCGATGACGCTGGCGATTGGGGATGGGGCTAACGATGTTAGCATGATTCAGGTCCGTTTGAAGTCATGCCTCCCAGTTGTCTACTTAAACTGATCTTCCCCACTGGATAGGCTGCGGATGTGGGTGTTGGTATCTCCGGAGAGGAGGGTCTGCAAGCCGTCAACGCGTCCGACTACGCCATTGCGCAGTTTCGCTTCCTGAAACGATTGCTTTTGGTTCATGGGCATTGGTCGTATGCTCGGAACGGAAATATGTATGCGCTTGTCTTGTCTCGATCGTTGAGTTACTGACGTGTTGTTTCTTTTTTTCTGCTCAGGATCCTGAATTTCTTTTACAAGAATATTGTCTGTATCGGTGTTTTATGGTGGTTCCAGATCTATTGTGCTTGGAGTTCGAATTAGTGAGTGTCCTAAAACCACAATGGGCCCTTGTCTTTTTTGACAATGTCCTGCGCAGCGTCTTTGAATACACGTATCTCCTTTTCTGGAACTCCTTCTGGACCTTGGCACCCGTCATTGCAATAGGCTTGTTCGACCGGATCGTCGGTGCGTAGCCCTCCAGTTTGTATGAGATGTCACCGAAGCCTGATCACATAACAGATGCGCACGTCTTGATGGATCTCCCGGAGCTCTATCGCTACGGACGCGAGGGGAGATGGTTCGGGATGAAATGGTTCAGCATATATATGTTTGACGGCGTCGTGCAGGTAGGATTCCCTCATTTAATGACTGGCCAAATGCTGACCCCTGATTTTTCGTGTTTTAGTCGGCAATTATATTCTTCCTTATTCTCTATGCGTATATCTCGGTCTCCGCACGCACGGATGGATGGCAGGTCACTTTATATGAATTCTCCACTGTGAGTGTTTTACAAGATATCTATACTGTTTGGCTTGACTCACCGTCGGATAGACCATGGTGTTCTCGGCTGTCATTGTTGCCAACCTGTTCAATGGCTTGAATACAAACGTATGGACAGGCTGGGTATTCTTTGCGGTTTTCATTGGCATTGCTCTCCTGCTGGTTTACACTGTAAGTAAACAAGAGTCTGCCATGTGTCACACTTCCTCACATGCAGTTCTAGGCTGTATATTGTGCCATCTCTCCTGGTTGGTTCGTCACCCCGATGTACGGCATGAATCAATTTCTCTGGCCTTCGGCCTTCTTCTGGCTCTGTCTGCCTCTTACGATCTGCCTCTCGTTGGCGCCGCGCTACCTTGCGAAGGCCTGGAAGTTCGGCTTTGCTCCGGACGACATCGACATCATGCGCTATATCCGCAAGATGGAACCAGATCGCGACCTTTCCAAAGATGCGTTCGCTCCAGGATCGAGCTCTCTCGTCCGTGCTTCGTCATCGCGGCGGACGTCCCGCACAAGTCTCGCATCAGCCCTTCCAGGGCGGCAATCTATCGATCCGCGGTCTGGGAGCAGAACGGACATGTCGACTGGCACACGGTCGATACACCGCGGGTTCGATTTCTCGACGGAGGAGGGCGGTGTGGCGATGCAGCGCATGCAGACGAACCTTTCAGAGCGGCGGCAGAGCAGAGGGAATCTTGCGACGGCGACGGAGCAGAACACCCATAGAAACAGGAGGGGCGGCGCACTCGGACACGTCTTTTCTGTGCGGCGTGGTTTCCTACGAAAGAAAGCTTCGTCATCGGCGGAGGGACGGTGATTGACATTTCTCTCATTCTTCTTTCTGCATCTCTGCATTCATTTTTCTCCACCCACACTCTCCTAATCAGACAACACTCCCTCGAGTCACACTTATCTACTCTTGCATATTCCCCAACCACGTGTACTGCCATGCGAATTGTATCCACCAGCATACCTCCCCACCTCCTCTCATGACCTCATCATACATTAATCTATTCACCACGCTTTGATGCGATGAGGCGACTGCTTTGCAATCCAATCGTGTTTTTTTACTCTCTTTTTTTTTATATCATGGACACCATAATACAGCACAATTCCAAAAAAAGAACGCTAATTATACAAGTTTACACGATGCTTGGAAACCAGTTCGAAACTTTGTAGAGCTTGGGAGGCACATACATTTACGGCGAGGAAGAGCAGGAGGAATTGTCAATTTAGTCGTCTGTGAGATCGATGATTTCAGGAGGAGTTCGGTTATGAGTCCTCTTCAAATCCTTTACTGGACGTCGAGTCCTGCTCGCCACACCAGATTCAGTTTTGATCTTCCGGTGAACAAGAGGAGCATCGTCCCCGGGCTGTGATGCCCTCGACCGCAGAGCCGCTAGTCTAACCTTCAGGTGTGTCAGCAAAAAAATAGAGGCCAGGGAATAAAGGACTCACCTCCAGCGCACGGATTTCTGCTGTTGTTACTCGGTCAGCGACTGGGATGGGTCGGGGGACGATACCATTGGCCATTAACATGGCTTCGTAAAACCCATCAGCCGATGGAAAAACGTAGCGCTGCGAAACACCTGCCTATCGGCCTGTATTTAAATGTGAAAGTCGCATACGGGGCGCTGTCCAACGCATGGGTCGTCACGACGTCGACTACAGGAGCAGGGAGGAAATATTCCTCGCCATATCTGCAAATCCAGTGAGAGAGAATAAGAAGCCGCCATGGATGGTGAACTTACTTCACATGATGTGTCCCCGCTTTCTTGGATCGTTCGTGTACGAGTTGAGCTTCCAGAACCGGATTATCCGGCTGATGTTCCAACTTGGTCAGCGGCTTGAAAGTATCGACATGTATACGCCACAATTCCAAAGTGATTGTGCCAAATTTGTATGTCCGGCCAACAGTATGCAGATACGCATCATCGTCTATATGTTAAAATTCTGCTGAGATAGCACAAGCAGAGAGATCATCGTGAGAGCGTACCAGTGACTTCGATGGACGTAAACATGAAATCCCTACGGGTTAAATCTGAGGTTCTCGCATAGTATACCCCAACGGCGTTGGGCCTCTGTGGGTAAGAAATGGCATCTAGCATAACGTGGGTGTCGCATACGACGCCATCAATAACAACGAAAGCCTGCAGGGGTATTTTCCGGGTCAAATTGCGCCAGTTCACAGAGAATTTCTGTGGCATGAGGACCGTCGGTAAGCATGGAATACCCCACTCTAATCTCATTATCGTTACCTTTCCAGACTCAGAAACTATCCAACACGTAAAAGAGTTGGGCTGCAGGGTTTGAATTTCGTAGACCTCTCGCGCTTGGCTATCCACCGAGATCCACGCGGATAGGTCGTTGTATTGGAGGGCTGTTGCTGTGGCTAAAGGCATGGGTTGAAGGGTACTGCGCTCTTAGGCGCCCATATATAGGTAACGTAATACATAGCCACTGTCACTTCGTATCCGGATAAAGCGCCTTATAAGTAGCTATATATCGCATGTCACATAACGTTAATGTCAGTCCTTTCGTTAACAGTAAGTTTTGACAAGGCACTCACTGCACAGCGAAGTGACCTCCATGAGGGGTAGACAAAAGCTATTATGTAAATCGCTTTGAAAACAGTGTCAGCGATATCGGAATACGCTCTCCTAGCAATTGATGGGAGCACCTCACAGGCGTTTGAAGAAAAAGTGATCAGTTGACAGTGACTCGGAAAGATGTGATTTGGATCCGCGACCAACTCCGCGACACTGATTCAATCATATTCAAATCGCCGACGCCTCCTCAAAGACGACGATAGACCGCTCGCAGACTCGAGTGAATCGTAAGTATTCCCTCGCGATGGTTCTCGCTCAAATATCTGCCATTCCACATGGAGTTTCACCGCTCTACTGATTTTTGGCCGCCCTGGAAAGCGCCATGGACCTGCGTTCCGATGAAATGATAATTATATACAGAAAAATTCTACTCCACATGCCTAGGCCATGAATTTGTGGTATGTCAAAATGCCTGCAAAATACTTGTCGCGATTATGGACTTACTGGTGAACATTGTCGTCTTCGAATTCGTTCATCATCTGTCCCTCCGAGAAACAGATGAAGGCGCAGATTTGAATCCCGTGTGTACTCGACTGACCTGTTTTTTTTTTTGCGCGAAGTGCAAGGCTTTCTCTGTAGATCGAACACATTCAATGATTGCAGCAGAAACCAGAGATTACCATAATTACCTCTGACTTGTCTTCAGGAATGTCGCGCGCCCGTTTAGGGTGACGCGTTGTATATATGTATTTATATTTGAATCCGTGGCTCAATCCAGCCGTCGACTCGGACTGTCTCTCGACTTCACCGCGCCCACCACCAAGCACCATCTGCCGATAATGAATTCCCCACCTGATCCAGGCTCTCCGATATCCACAGACTCCGAGTCTCCACCTCCAGAGGATATACTACCGCAGTCGTCCAACAGTCCCCAATTCATGAACATCGCCAGAGACCTCACACAGTCCTTCATGAGCGGTGGTGGGTCCAAGCGCCGTCTGGGCGGTTCGACCTTTGGTGGATCGTCGTCCAACCGCGATCCCAAATCGAGGCGGCGGCTGGATGTCGGAAAGTCCGGAGGTGGGAGTGCAAATCCGACTCTATGGGAGGGCTCGAAGGAGAGCAAGCGCGAGGAGAGGGACCTTGTCGATCACAATGTTGTGGATTATCTGAGAAAAGGTGCGTTCACGCGGCGTGAGTCGGATGAGAAGGTGTGGAATTGAACTCGTGTCTCTCCCACTCTCCCAGAAGTTGGCGATCCGTTCGATGACTCTGTCATCCAGAAACACGCCTAGCCTCCAGTTACATGTTACTTGGTAAATCCATCACCAGAGATGGTGAGAGTTGACTGACTG
This sequence comes from Tricholomella constricta, assembly GCA_013368375.1. NCBI lineage: Eukaryota > Fungi > Basidiomycota > Agaricomycetes > Agaricales > Lyophyllaceae > Tricholomella > Tricholomella constricta. The sequence goes on from JAACJP010000056.1 coordinate 71,311, forward strand.
GAGGATATCAAGTTTCTGTCACACATCAAAGCCCTCCAATGCAATGTATAAATACCCTTGTAAGCTTAACCAATTTTGACCATCGTCAACATGCCAGGACGTTTTGGAACAGCTATATTCCATTGACTCGTATGGCTAAGCGATATGTTACATATTAATATATCTTCCCTATATCCAGAACGCAAAGCAAGTGTACAACAAAGGGTCCAGTGTCGTGATTTGGGCGAAAGCGAAAAACAAGACGAAATCTACTCGTTCTTCTTCGAGGACGACAACTTTTTCCTCAACCCTCTCCTCAACGAGAACATATGCGAAAGCGTCTCTTTCCCCTTCTTTGACGTAGATCTCGCGGGTTCAATGTTCCGGTTGCTCGCTCTCCGCTCTGTAAGGTTACTCTGCATCCGCCGCATCGCAACTCCGCGTTCCTCCGTCGCAAAATCGAACCCACGGTCGATTGACACCAAGCCCGTCGCCATGTCCGTCCGGCTGGCCGCGCGGACATCCAGAGAAGGACGCCGCAAGTCAAGGGAAGCTCGCAAATCGAAAGACGAGGCGCTGCCGTTGTGAAAGGACTGGCGCGGGGTTGAGGAAGGCAGACGCCGCAAGGCTGTGAGGTGGGACATGTGGATGTCGTGCTCAAAGTCATGGTCGGGGTCGTATTTGCTGATCCAGCGCATGGTGTCAAGATCGTCTGGTTCGAACCCGAAGTTCCATGCTCTTGCGATGAAGCGGGGTGCCAGAGAGAGGAAGAACGTTAGGGGTATGCAGAGCCAGAAGTAAGCTGACGTGAAGAGGATGTAGTAGTTGCCATAAAGAAATGTGACGAGATATCCAGGAGTAAGCAATGAATATATAATCTGTGAATCACGATTAGGCACAGTGAAGGCAGTGAGGGGAAAGTTCGACTTACTGTGAATAGCCATACGATGAGGATGCCGATGAATACAGCGAAGAATACCCATGCGTTCCAGGCAGTGGCACTGAATCCTGTGAAGATGTTGGCGACCATGACTGCAACTATTGCCATCGTCTATATTGACATCTTAGCTTGCGAACGGAACAAGACCACGAGAACATGACATACCGTCGAAAACTCGCTACCGTTGATATCGTAGCCATCCTTACGAGACGTAGGTGATGGGTTGTAGGCATAAAGAATGAGGAAATAGATGATGACAGACTGAAGCGCAGATTTGTGAGATTATCACTGCTAGGATAGAACATAGGCACTTACTTGGTAAAGGCCATCGATCATATAGGCGAAGAAGGACCTCAGTCCGAACCAGGTACCTCGGCGACCATAGTGGTATAGCTCCGGCACCGCCATCAAAACATGTGAGTCTATCTCACTGCATAAATACAAATACGAAAGCAAAGGAAGGAAGGACATTACCGAGAATGCGGTCGAACAAGCCGATACCAATCACGGGCGCGATTGTCCAGATTGAATTCCAGAAGAGGATGTAGATATAATCGAATACGCTGGGCACAAATTCAACATCATCCATCACAAGGTCATTAACGAGGCTAGACCCACAAATTGGCACTCCATCCGTCATAGATCTGGAACCACCATAGCACGCCGACAGGGACGACATTTTTATAGAAAAAGTTCAGAATCCTGCAGCAAATATCAGTGGCTGGTTTTTAAGGGAAAAAAAGAAGCAGAACCCACATCGTTCCATTACGAGCATATGACCAATGGCCATGAACGAGGAGGAGCTTCTTCAAGAACCGAAACTGCACACACTATCAGCATAGTCATTATACCTCGTCAAACACCCCCCACGCACCTGTGCAATGGCATAATCTGAAGAATTGACGGCCTGTAACCCCTCCTCGCCCGAAATCCCAACACCCACGTCCGCAGCCTACACAAGCGCGGCGCATCAATATTTGAATAATGCGTAAATTCATAAGGATATACCTGAATCATGCTGACGTCGTTGGCTCCGTCTCCGATAGCCAGTGTCATCACACCTAGGCCATCTTTCACCAGCTGCACGACGAGGGCTTTCTGGAGCGGAGACACGCGGCAACAAATGACACCCTCGCACATCGTCGCAAGACGAAGAAGCAGGCTCTTGTTCTCTTCGTCCTCCAATGCCTTAAACCATACGGTAAGGTGAGATGCTAATGAATGAAGATAATAAGGCCGTACATATAGAAGCGCGGCTCCGTCGATCACCAACACGAATCCTCCAGGGCGGTCACCGTTTTGCGAGCCAACGATTGAGGTGACGCCTGTGTTGATGCGCTGCAGGGGGATTTGAGGGTCCCGGGATGAGGTCGAAGCGCGGGGATGGTCGCCAGTGCCGAGCCCACTCTCAGGGAAGAACTTGTCGATGGAGTGGATCATCTGTTGGTATACGGTGCGGCCCTCACCGCCTCCACGAATTATGATGATGTTCGAGTCGTTGGCGATGAGATTAGTGCTCCGTCCGATGGCTAAGTCGCCGACGCTCGTCAGAGTCTAAATGAGCGAGTACAGAAGAAGAGGATCTCACCAATAGCCGTCTCGAGCTTGTCGCCAGTGGCTACCCAGATGCGGATGCCCGCCCTCTTGAGGTCAGCGATTGTGTCCGGAACGCCATCTTGCAGTCGGTCTTCGATGGCGGTTGCTCCAAGAAGTCGTAGGTCCTGTTCCAGTTCACTAGACACCGCTTCGATCTTTTCCTCTCTGTTTTCTAGAGACACAGAGGCCTGGTGGTACCGCTCGCTCCATGCTTGATAGTCGTCCTCTGTTTCACACCGCGTTAAATATAAATAATGATATCACATATGTTTCGATAGAAGATACTCACCATTGATAACTTTGTATGCCAAAGTAAGCGTTCTCAGACCATTATTCGCGAATTCGCTGAGATGCACCTCTGTCTCATCCATAAGATCGCGCTCGCTATCTTTCAACCGCTGGAAGATGATATTGTCGGCGCCTTTGGTAAGCAAGAACAGCCGCTCGTCCTCCCCACCCAACTTACGCAACACCACGCTCATCCTCTTCCTCGAGCTCGTGAATTCTAAAATATTCAAAAGCTCGTACTTTTCCACATCGGGGGATGACGATGGAGTGCGCAGCGACAACGTCTCCTTGTCACGTCCGCAAAAGACGAACCCAACATCCGCAGCGGCCTGTACCAATGCAGCTTCATCGGGAGATTGCGCCTTGTATTCGATCTCACCTGTTATAGGATCGACGGACGTAAGTACCGTGTGGCAGAGCGCCAGAACCGTGAAGAAGCCGTTAAGGAGCCGGGAATGCGGGGCGTGTTCCGAGTCGGAGTCGGCGTTGACAGAGAAATCTATGTCCTGGGCCAAGGTCGCGTCTCTGAACCGTGGGGTCGTGCGCTTCTTCTTTTCCTCCACCACTTTGTCTGCGCCTTGGGCGGGCGTTTGAGGGGGTTCCATCGCGATGTTGGAGCTCGATGACTGAGCGACACCCCACAGATCCACGTTCACGGCGAGAGATTCGGTCTTCGTGTCGGAGTCGATCGATGCAGGCTTGACTCCCTCCACGACCTCTTCACCCTCATCCATATCCGCATCACCTCTGTATGCACGTCCTCCGATAGAGCATTGCCGGAAGACCATAGAGTTCTAGATGACGCATCAGCCAAGAACACGTGTCAATGCATGGGATAGTTTACCTGCGTGAGAGTCCCCGTCTTATCCGAAAAGATGTACTCAATTTGACCCAGGTCATCTGATAGATTCCAACTCCTGCAAATGGTGGCCTGACGTGTCTTCTCGTACCAGATGTCTGCGTCAAAATAGATGAAAGCCGCTTGACAGGTGCGAACGAACTCTATTGAGATGTAAAGGGAGATGGGAACGATGGCCTGAAAGCTGCAGGTAATGTCAGAAGAGTGCGCAGGCAGGTGACAGCCCATTGACGACTCACGTTAGAAGTGAAAAGGCCCAAGTTATCAGACCGTTGATACGAGGATTATCATCGCTCAAATCGGCACCATAAAGCCATGGGGCCTCCATCGGAAAGTACTTTACTTGAAGGAGTGAGTCGGCAATTGCGCAGCAGGTAGCCATGGCCGCGAGAATAAGTAGATTGACGAAACTACGAGGACAGCATAAATTGAGAGGCTTTAGCTAGAGCCGAATGAAGAACTCACACTTGAGGATTCATCTGCCGCTCGACTTTGCTGCGCTTACTTGGAGTACCTCCAGAGTTCAAGACAATTTTGGTGTCCAACCCGGTAAACATGACGACGCCCATGGCCCACTTCGTATTCCTGAGCACAGTCCCCCGCAGGAGAGTCATCGATAAATCGACAGGAGAAATGTCCCCATTGGCCGCCACATTAGCTTGAAGCCTGTACATGTCGGTATCGGGACGGTCACAGTTGATTTGAAACGAATGTTGCGCAAGTTTAACGGCGTCTCGGAGGTGGGAGAGCGAAGCAACAGCATGTCGGGATTTAAGGTTCGTCTCACCGTCAAGGTTCTTGGTCTCCACAAAAGCGACGTCCTCCTCCTCCGACGTTGCGCAGATCATGATATCGGCCGGAATCGGGTCGTTATCCATGATCTTCACAATATCCCCCACATTGAGATCCTCCCACAGGATCCGTTTCCAGTGAGGTTTCCTCCCTTGCGGTTTCTCGTCCGTGTCGTCGGACGTTACGTCGTCGAACTCGGCGTCCGAGTCGGTGTCATCATCGTGAGATCCAGCTGAATTTGGTGTGGGAAGTCGACGTCGAGGACGGGTCAAACCACGGACGAAAGTTTTGTTTTTCGGCTGCATTGCGTTCGTATTCTTCCACTCTCCACCCGCTAACACCTTCACCGAGCTGTGATTCACTCGTTTGTCCGATTCGTGCCGTTTGATATCTTCATATCCATCTTTAAGCGCGGTGACGGTAAGGATGACTAGCAATGGTAGAATGGCTACGCCAGGCGATATTGTTGAGAACTTGGGGAAGAACTGAAGAATCGATATTCCAAGGAAAAATCTGAAGAGTTGTAACGAGGGTGAGAGAGCCGGGTAAAGATTATGAATCCCACGCACAAGTTCGCTATGCGCCTGAACTGCTCCAGAAGATTTCTAGGGAGGAAGGTTATGATGGTGTACTTCGAGGTGATGACCTGGTTGCTCGTATAAACATATTCGGGCTTGGGTCTGCCTTTGTGGTCGACGTAATTATCTGGAATATCCTGGTTAACGAATATTGTCCGTGGTGGTCCCGGTTCTCGTTTCTGTGAGAAAAGCGACTCGACGTTGAATGCCACTGCTCGGGCGTACCAGCCTCGACTGGTCTTGCGGTCGGCCTTGGTCGACATGATCGAAGACGTGGCAGCAGCAGAGGAAGCGGTCAGTCGGTCAGTCTGCCATCATGGACGTCTGGCAAAGAAGACACTGATGAGTACAGTCAGACCTCGCAAGCTCTATGATGCACCCAGTCGGAATTGATTATCACTGAATCATGTGGGACCCCGGTGACAAATGATCAAACGTCAGGGATGATACTATTGGCGGTTTGGTCGTTTCGACTCCGAGCTCGGGAGTCAGTGGAACGCGTTGCATCCCGGAAGGCCACCCTGTGTATCGGTAAAGTGAGGGGGGGCTATAATTAAATAAATCAATGGATGATGAGTGGGTCATAGAGGCTCTTGTCCAGCCTTGACCCCATATGAAGTCCATTCCTTGGCGGCATCAGCCGGTCTTTGGGCAAAATTCCAACGCAGCGAGCCCGAAGTGTGCGAAAGCGTGTTTGAATTTCTTTCCACATTTGATATGTACGCGAGTCGCGGCACGTCGGATGACGCGTCCCGTGTAGAATTGTAGTTTTTCCGACCCTCTTTCCGAGGAGGTTCGGGATTACTCGGAAAATGCTACGGACTGTTTTAACCACGGATGTCAAAAACCATTACACGACGGACCTTGTCTGCAAACAATGGGGCAGAGGTTGACAAGGCTGGAAGGCAATCTGCTTAGCCTTAAAAGCTCAAGTGTGCATTGACAGTAAACTTGAAACAGATCAACGAATGACGCATTTTATCCCCGGAATCCGGATGAGTGACCTTGGTGTCGATACTACCATCACGATGATGGATGCATACTATATTAAGTATGGATGGTTGGATGGATCATCTTGAACTGTTGCATTGCGGACATGTATCGCTCGTCATTCTATTCGGGGTCTTCGGTCTTGCTCGGTCGCATAATTTGGGCGAGGGGACGAGACACATCCCATTGACACTGGCCAGCATCCAACGTGGTTCGTTCATATTTTCGTCTTCATCATAAAGTTCTGGAGGCACTTCCACATTTACTTGAAAGGCACCAGTATATCACTCAACCGGGAACTATGGTCCTAATTAACAGCAGCCAACGGCGCGATATTATATATATATGACCTTCAGTAGTAGAAGAATTCCAAATCCAGATTAATCTATACATGCGACCATGCAAAGAAAAAGCACAGCATCAGGCACTGACTGAGGGCATCTCAAGGCCAGCTATCCGAATATGCCAAACATTCGCTGCGCCGCAAGTATTTATTATGTTCACCCGTATGTGGGCAGGGCAGTCAATACGCGCGTCGACACTCCCGCGGACCTGAGACTGAGATAGCAACTTCAATACCGAGGCGAGCCCCGGTTACTCGACACCACAAACTGCATGCTCTGCCTACTTATGCAGTTTTGTCATAACTTATTGGGAGACTTTACGATATACTTATTGTCCTGCTACATGGGCAAAATTCGTAGCTATCGCGGGTAAAGAAGTGATTGGCTTTAGAAGATGAAAAATGAGGTGCGATTATATCGTGTGCGAGTTGAAACAACATACTGGTAAGGTAGAAATTAACAGGTAACCTACGAGAGAATAAAACAAAACAAAACGTGGGTATCATACCTGGTTGTGAGATAATGTGTAGGGAAACATATATGCCAGTAATCGCAATCATGGTACATATGTAGCAGAACCCGGAGGAAGACAGAGACAATCTCGATATATAATTTGGCAGAAAACATACAAATATCACGCAGCGGAGAGTCTAGTGGCGCTCCGAGCTTCTCGGTGGCCCAGCCCCTCTGCCAGGATTATCCAAACCATCTCCAAGCAGCGTCTCCTCCCGATCGCTCCCAATACGAGTCTCCTCATCTTCCACATCACTCGACGACAGCGACAGCAAGGGATCAGATTCCGACCCCGAACTTGGCCCCGAGCGCGTCTCTTTTGGCAGCCGGACAAAAGTCAAGAGCGCAAACGATGTCATAATCGTCACCATCGACAGGATAAATATCCCCCTCGGGAAAGTCGCGACCGTCTTCATGTACACCAGTCCGTACAGCGCCGGGCCCAAAATCTGGGACCTATCCATCCCCGCACCCCGAGTTACACACAAAATAAGATGCGGAAGAGAATGTATGGACTCACGATAGCGCTTGTATGACGCTGAGCGCGCCGAAGAGCCTCCCGGACTCGGTGCCGCCGCGTCGGCGATACATGGCGAGCGCCACGCTCTGCAGGGCGGGGTTGAGGCCGGCGCCCATGGAGGCGAGCATGCTGAAGACAGTGAAGAATAGGGCGGTCGGTGCTATCGCCAGGAATGTGTATGAGATGACCTCAATGAAGAGTGAGGCATGTGCGAGCCTGAGGTCAAATGCGGGGGAATGCAGCTCTTTAGTGACAGTCTTTGGGGTGCTATTCGGTTCAGATGACGCGCTTGTCGTTGAAGAGAGGAGAGGGCCCTCGGCTGGGTTGTTGGATTTCGATGGGACCTCGATGGTAACAGGCTTTGGCTTAAGGACGTTAATGATACCTGCAAGGCAATTGTGAGTCAAATGTGGATGACGAGGATCAAGTAAAAATATTTGCATGGGAGAATGATCGTCAAAAAAAGAGCGCGGGCAGCGCCAACTAGTGTGAGCCAATATCCCAACTATAAAGCATTAGATGAGCACATAAAAAAACAATTGATATAATCAGACTTACTGTTTCGGACGTCCACCCAAACGTCGACGCAGCGAACTGGAATTTAAACGTATACGACCCCTAGCAGATCCCGTCAATTCCCAAATCTAACGCAAATTGCACATCGATCCACCCACCATGATCGACACAGCCAAGCCATACACAGCAGCTACAATCGTCAAGTTCCAATCCCTCTTCTTCCTCTTCAAAGGATTATCACCCGGCCCCCTCGGCTTCAGCTCGGGTAAGAACACTGTCAGCGGCAACAAAAACGCAAACAGGCGTTTCGCTCTAACGAGGAGGCCCACGGCCGGATTACGCTCGCGATCCAAAGCCGTGTCGCGCACTTCCTCATCATATTTTATTTTCGATTGTTGCATCTGAGATTTGAGAAGCGATTCGGGGAGGACGAACCAGATCAGGAAGGCGTAGATCAGATGCACGGCAGCTGCTGCGTAGAACACCGACAGCAATTGGCCGGAGAAGCGGATCAGGAGGCCACCGAAGGTAGGACCAATGGCCATGCCTGTAAAGAGCAAACCAAGACTGAGGGAGAAGGTGCGAGAACTACATGTGCCGTCAGTCAACTGGTCAATGGGGGTAGAATATTGATGGTCGAAAATCCCTACCGCGTTGCTTCCGTGGTGGTGTCGGCTATGTAGGCGTGCATTGCAGCAACTGAAGCAGTAAGACCTGTGAACACCATCAAGATTACAATTCCCTGAGGTCAACGATAGTATAAGAACTGACCACCCAAAGAGCCTTCTATGAGTGGTCCAAGAAGTAAAAACCAATAACCTCCAGGAAGGCGCTGAAAATTACGCGAGACAAAGATAAAATTGAAATCTGTCAAGAGCAGGCCAATGACGGAAAGTCCTAGGAGCCGAGTACGCCCATGGCGGTCCGAGAACTACATGGGTTTGTCCTCAAGAAAAGCGCCATAGACTTAAAGCGAGCAACGCACTGAACCCCACCACCCAGTTGTCAGACAACTGAGGATGCCCATAGAAGCGGTGATGACTATCAGAAAAATGATTAGTAAAGTTCTCCGAAGTCGACCGATGCTCGTAAAGAAGAGCGCATAGTGTTCGTTTCAGAACCATATCAGACAACTTACCGGCGGTCAATTTTGCAACTGCAGCCTGCACAACTGGGTCCGAGGCGCAAATGCCACCTGGCCTCTTGGGGACCTCAGTGTCATTCTGTACACCAAGACGAGGGACACTAAAGTCCTGGCTGTATTTTCCATTTTCTGGCAGCATAGGAGGCATGATAGGCGAGATTCCAGGAATATCGAAAGAACCTCCAAGCGTGGGGAGCGTCTGCCGGAGGATATCCGGTTTGTGAACACTACAGGCCAGAAGGGTGTATATTTCTATTCGCGGCGCAATAGTCGCGGACATGGCAATAGCGGTGAATGGTACAATGACCAGCAGCCTATGAACAGTGTGAGAAACGCGTTACGATCGCCGCAGACAATGGGGGACGCCTACCACCACGGTGAAGGCGTCTTCCACCATGGAAGATGCTTGTGAGATTCCTTGCGAAGACGATAGTCGGCATCGGCGTCTAGGTCCTCGTGGTTCGGATGAACGAGATCTTCTAGGAGTTCGGCGGCCTCATCGCCCACGGCCCCGTCAGGCAATATGAGGCTTTCTGGCTGTGGAACATAGGGGCCTGGGGAGGGAGATCTATGGGCCCGCGACTGGCTGCGCGATTGAGGAGACATGAGGAGATGGTGGTTGCAGCTACAAAAAAAGTTAGACCCCCACGAGGGGGCGCATTACACGACCGTGTCGATGGCGTCCCGCATGGAACCTCCAATTATAAAGCTATGTCATCAGATCTTATCGAATCTGATAAGCCCGACCGCATTCGGCAACAAGTTCCCAGCGTTATGCGCTCTCGTAATTGGTAGTAATGAAGGAATAGATAAAATAGAGTAAGTAAGCGGTCAGGGGGGGTTCTACGAGTCAACGTCGGCGCGAAAGTCTGCCGCGACGGTTGCTGTGGGGAAACCTCCCCGGTACAAATGGTAGTGCGTCCTGTATTGCGTCTAGGTAAGCGAGTGAGGCAACAACCCAAAACAACAACATACCAACTGTGGGAGAGTAGAAGAATAGTCAAAGGGAGGGAAGGAGGGTGAGCAGAAATTCTTCGAAGATGAGCGGATGCGAATGAGAAAGAATGTCTGAGATTGGTCGAATGCTCGAATGTATATTAGAAAGCAATAACACCTGATGCTGGCACCCTTTTGCAAAATATACTGTAGTTACAGTCGACGTGCTTTGCAAAACTGCCTGATAGCTATAGGTCTGCAGTTTGCAAAGTGCAGTCCTGTACTTTGCAAACTCGTCTGTAACTGAATGATGCCACGCTTGTCCTTCCCGCCATGCTTGTCTTTCCCGCCACTGTGCTCGCTGCGAACTACACTCCTCGAGCCCGCCCGCCCGCCCCCGCCCCCCCCTGGCCTCCTTGGCTCCCCGCCTTTGCGCACTGACCATTCTCGATATGGATACCAATGTTTATATTTAAATTCAATTCTTTTTCTGATTTTTACGTTGCGAATAAAAAATGTCTATTATTCGCCATCGTCGTGTCCGTTGAGCTCGGGGGGGATTACATCTTCTACATCTAGGCCTAACGCTACGTATTCGGGTACAAACCGCCAGATATGCTGACAATGGCCCCTCATCCTGCGGTACTGTGATGCTTGACGAGCGGCGTATGCTCTGAGGGCCTCAACCGATGCACTATCCTTCGACACGAAACACATCGCTGCCGGCCGCCGATCCCATTTGACAGCCATCGACTCGAAAAACTGGAGCACGCGACGCATCTCCTCGAGCAAAAGCTGGACTTCCTCCGACCAACGATCAGCCCTTGCCTTGCTCTTGCAGAACTCGATACGTAGTGCTTAAAACAACCAATTACTTCAGGATAGAGACAATAAAAGATGAAATGAGATAACGAACCGTCCTTCATGCCTTGATTGTTGGCCAGTTGAGAACCATCCCCCAATCGTGACCAGATCCAGGAAACGCTGCGATGCCCCTCTGACTGACTACCATCCCCCGAGAGCTGTGAGATGTCAGCCTCTGCAAGCACGGGAAAAGAGACCTCCCAGCTGGACGTGCCGGAAAGTATCCCTGCGAGATGTCCCAGAGCCACCCGCGCCACTCGATACTTCAACGAAGCCGCCTTGATCTTGACCTTGACACGATCGATGATGTTTCGAGACCGGGTGTTATGGTGCTGCCCGCGCTGGAAACGGTCCTTGTCAATGTAAAGATAGGCTTGAAGGCGTAGCCCTTCTCGCAGTTCATCGAGTGCATCGTTGGCCTGCGATTTGCGAAGCCTCCACTCCATCTCCTGTAGACGCACATCGCAAGGGAGTTGGCGCTTCAAAGACGAGGGCAGCATTAGTGGAATTTTCTCCGGCATCTCGTCCTGATCACTGGTATTTTTGGAGCGGTGTAAGGAGAGCGCCGGCATGTAGAGGTGCTGGATCTCAATCCAAGCATCAATTTTGCGGCGGAGAACATTTCGTCGAACCTGGATTCGGGTGTTCTGGTAGTCAGTCGAGTGGCTTGTTAATTCACCCGCATCAATACCAAGACGACGCCTGGAGAATGATAAGTCAAGGTGATCTCTGCCCAAGTCTTAAAGAGACACGTACTGATGCTCCTCGAGGTCAAGCCCCATTGTCATAAACTGGCTTGCCGACACAGTCTCGTGAAGGATGTAAGCATTTCCGTGGGCCAGATCTTTGGCATCCTGAACAGCTAGCTCGCGTCGCACGGCATCCAGAGTGAGAGCTAACGAACAATGCTTCAGAAGAGGACATAACAGAAGCCGTGTGCGGTACTCACATTTGAAGCGTGATTCAAAAGGGTTTGGCTTACTGTGGTCCTGGAGCCATTCCTCCAATTCAATCTTCCATGCCCTGACTTCACCTTCGCCAGCCTCGTCTAATCCCTGCTCCAATTGATGGTAGCGAAAGACTTGTTCGCTTCGCTCGGCGACAGCATTTTGGATCTTCCGTAGCAATGAAACGCCTGACGCATTTGTTAGTTGTTACAATGTTTAGGTAGCAATGCATGCGTACCCATGAGTGTGGTCTTCTTCCAGTTCCAGTCACCGAAATGATCGTCGAGGGTGTCTTGACGAGAACCAGGGCCCATTTCACGCGTACTTGTGGCAACCGGGTTGATATGCGACCAGCCACGTTCAGGGGCCTCACCGTCTGTTCGTCCAACGCCCCAATTGTAGTTGAAGGAGAAGACCGTTTGGCAGGCCATGATGTGAGCAGGAAGATGAAATTTTGGAACGAGGAAAACTATATGCTGCCGCCCCTCCGCATCTAGGTGAAGGCGTCTTGGGTATTTCTCCATGCGCTTCCAGATATGTATGCTCCACTGGCAAGCAATATCGTATGATACAACTAGCTCGATAGACTCGGAGGGTGACTCGGAGGGTGAGAGGTGGGAAAGGCTAGAAAAGAACAGATAATCCATGTTCACATACCTATTGAATGGCGTCAGCATCATCAACGAAGAAAACAGCTCAAAGAATGCACGTACCGCTCTGATCGCTGAAGATCACCCACTGATTGGGGCCGCTTCACATCATGACGAGCGCAGTCAATCGTACCAACGCCAGTTGCAGCGAGGCCTTTTGCTGAGCGTTCAGCGTCGACAGCTTTATGATTGGAGCAAGTAGAGGGCTGGAATATTGGTATCAGTGATCAGAGTTGAGAGGGTACGTGAAACAACTCACGTCTTGAATCACGAGCGTACCGAATGTGTTGAGAAAGTTGATAAATTCGTCCCTCTTGACAAAGTACGACATGCCGTCACCCAAGGCAGGATCAACGATGCTGTTGGATACGTGCTTCCTCTTAAGGCGAAAGTTGGCATCGATTCCAAGGAACAAGCGGTAAATCCACCTAGGAAGGGTGTTATAAAAAATGATACTACAACGGCAAAATCACGCACCGCTTCTCTGGTGGCTCGTTCTGCCATCCTGAAGGGAGATTGAGACCAGGCTGAGGACACGCTGGGCAGAGAACTGCCAGCTCTCCAGCGGCTGTCCCCGCCGCACCAGCAGGATCGTGGCCTCGCCCCGAACGTTTCAGCATCTTGATATGCCGGTACTCCCGAACCATGCGCATGAACGCTGAATAGCGATCCTATACGAGAACGTTAACAATTAGACTGCTGGTAGAAACGGTCAAACAGACCTTGATTTTCGGAATGCCGGTATTGTCCGAAAGTCGAGTGAGCGCATGGTAGAACTCGAAGCACGATGCCTTCGACTCGAAGGTCAACAGATGAAAGTGCTTCAAAACTGCAAAGGTGGCAGCAGACTTGGGCTGGGAGACAGTTGCCGGATACCAACGATGACGAAGAAGCTGGACAAAGGAGAGCTGGGCAGTCTCACAGTTGCAGAAGTCAACAGCTACTTCATGTACCCCATTGACGTGCACGACAACAAAATCATCGCCGTAGGCAACCTTTGGATTGGAGCAGCCCTCACCCACCCGGTGGCCCAGTTGAATGCGAAGTCCGAGGTCCTTGAGGGTGATCTTTTCGAAGAAAGTTTTGTTCCACGCCTTGTGAATTTAATTTTAGGCCTGAGGAAGGATGAAACGAATTCACGATACACACCTTGACCCTGTGAAGGCTGTTTTGCCGGTGTCCAGCGACGGTGCAGCCCGAGCATAGAAGCTGACCTCCCTCGCAGTCCTCGCATCTGATTTTCGCCTCATGTAGCCCACACATGGGGCATAGCTCTTCAGTGTATTCGCCCCTACCGTCCCAGCGCATGTCCTCGGCAACAAAGCTATCTCGATCGGGAATCCAGCATTTCAATGGGTTATCCTGGCCATATACATAAGTGGATGCAAGCCAAAGGTGAGGGTGATGAATGCGCTTACCGTTGCACGTCGCGGGCGTGGTGCGACCATAGTCGCGTCCAAGTGCTCAGCGTAGGCAGGATCGAGCCAAGGAGCACTGTCAGTGACGTCCACGGAATGATGAGCTGCTGGCGTGTCCTCCCAGGCATGTGGTTCGAAGCTGGGACTCGATGACCGCACACGTTTACCAGGGGAGGCGTGGATGGAGGAGTAGTGGGTTGACCAACCCAGGTTTCCACTGGGCAGGGCATGATACCGCGTAAGGGGTACCTGGATAGGTTGAGGGGGTGGAGTGAGGCGTGAGGGATCATCATCCTGGCATGAATGTATGCGGATTTGGAGGTTAGCTTTCTTGTTGCGTTTGGCGTTCGACATGGAGGGGGGGGGGGGGGCTTGGCGTTACAAGTTGGCGTCAGACTAAAAAACCTCAGTACGCATGGACCATGGTGGCTCCCAGGGTTGAAGACAGCCTGCAATTAATATGATCAGACAAATTGCTACGCGCCGCACAACAGATTCTGGTGGAATCAATGGAATTGCCAAGGAACAGGAGATATTGAGCATGATTAAAAGACAGGCGCCGATCGGCAAAAAGCTGCGCGTCGATCAGCATCTAACTCGGAAACTTTTGAAAAAAGGTTGAGGGCCTCCTTTGTTCTCCCCTCGTCATCCCCTTCCAGCTTCCTCTTCAAGTCTTTACCACCCTTCCTTGCCTCAAGAGAATCTGAGGTCTGAAACCCGTATTTGACCCAGCGGAAAAGTCCTCCCGCACAATACTGGCTGATGGAAATGCGTCGCTCGCCTCCCTGAATCGGACAGTTGCCATGGCGCAGGATGCTTGAAGGAAGCATGATCGTTGCCCCTGGCGGAAACTCAATCACAAGTCCCAGGTCGAAAAGGATGAGGTGGCCTCCTTTGGTAGGATCATAATTTCCCCCAGAGGTCAGGAGACACATCCCATACGCGACATTTGCGGGATCCGTGTGGTCGAGCGTAACGGTTTCGGGTCCGAAGTTGATGGTGATGGCGGGGAATATGCTGTGAGGAAAGTTGATTTGGAGTTGCGGGTCGTGCACGTACAGCGCCTCTAGATTGGACGCATAATCCCTGTAAATTTTCGGCGCGTAGTAGGCAAACGCGCCTGAGCAGTAGGTGAATGAATTATTGGAAGGGTAGGGAGAAGCTAGAATTTACGCACTAGATTGGAACCCAGCGATACGCTGAACGCTTGGATCACCCAATACCTCGTCGAGAAGCGCCCGCACCTTGGTGCTGTGGACCAGATTGCCTGGCCGCTGTAGGAGAACATTGATCAGGAAGCTGTATAATACAAAATAAACAGAATCCCCTACCGTCTGACCACCGCCATGAGACACGCCGGATGCTAATGCAAAGAATCTACCCCGGCGATGGCTCAGTTGATCGCTTTTGAATAGCTTTTTTTCTTCACCACGTAAGCGCGCCTGGGTTATGGCCTCTTCGGCAGCCGATGCCACCTGTGGCCATGAATCATCATTCGGGTGGCCGACCAGAAAGACGATGCCCCGGTCGTCCTTGTCGACGATTGCATGCGGGTCACTACATACGCCCTGTCAATTTAAGCACATAGGAGGAGACCAAGTAATACGCACCGACCGTTCCAAGGGAATACCCTAAAACCCGCCGCTTTGCACTCAGCAAGTGTCCAAGGGGTAGCCCGAGAAGGCCGAAGACGTTTGCCAACCCAGCGTCCAGAAGCCGCTGGAAGTTGCGCAGCGTTCAGATCAGCAGGGATCACGGAGGGACCTGCGCTTCGTAGCGCAGGCGTATGGCGTAGGCGGTAGTTGACGGCGGGAACCCTGGCATTTGCACCCAGTTTGCGATGGGCTGCCCGTCGCGCCTTTGAGCGAGCCTTGTTTCGAGATGCCTCAGAAACACCTTGTTGATATGCCGGGGGCTCGGACCTGGCAGCTTTGGATGGGGGCGTTAGGTCTTCCGGAGGTGTGGACGCGACGGCTTTGGATGTAGGGGACACAGAAATGCCCTGTTGATACGCCGGGGGCTCGGACCTGGCGGCTTTGGATGGGGACGTTAGGTCTTCCGGAGGTGTGGACACGACGGGTTTGGATGTAGGGGGCTCGGACGCGGGCTCAGACGCGGCAGCGTTGGAGGATGGGGGTGTTGGATCCTCCGGGGGTGCGGACGCAACCGCTTGGGATGGTGAACGCTGAGGGGAACCTGATGGGCCCGAACGAGGCAGTGGACGGATAGGACGCGGTACCAAGGTCTGCGATGAAGAGAGCTCGACGCCATCATTGTGGCTCTCACCATCAAAAAACCGCCCGTCCTCCGCGTCAATAGCGCGCTGGAGCATGGGAAGGATGCTGATACCGGTGCTGATCTCGTGAAGTGTTGGAGAAAAGGGGGAGAATGTGGCACCCGAGCGTGTCTATGCCACCAGTAAGTACCCTTCATGACCTTCTGAAGCAAAGCGGAACTCCCCTTTCGTTCCATTAGCGCGTAACGGTTGTCCTGGTGCGAGGCTTGAAGAACTAGGAAATTGGTTAGCGTTGGGTTCGGAGAGACGTCCAAAAATAAAACAAGAAACACTACAATCAACCGCCGTGTGCCCATGGGTGAGGCTCTCCGTGCAGCTCATGAAGTGGAAGAAGGGAGATTGAAGTAAGCAGTTGAATAGATAGGCGTACCTTGAATATTTGAATGCTCGAGTATTGCAGTCGAATGTGGGCGTGTAATCGAACGTGGAGGAGGAGGTCAACGTTAATATAATACATTGACAATGAATGCAAAGTGATCAACAGAATTTGATCACGTGTCCAAATCACGATCAAGTGATCTGATCAACATCTAGCCGACAGTTATCAGCATTGAGATTGGGTCGCGAACATATTGTAATGGTCGCGAACACGGTCGCGAACATTTTGAAAACCGCACTTTCAAGAGCCTGGAGGAACCTATGGTGTCTGATACATTTGGTACGCATTTTCATAGTTATTACGCTCAGATTTATATGGGTGCTGAGGCACAAGATTTGCCCAATAGTAATGGAATGTAAATCGTCTTTCTGCAGCCCATCAATCGTCCATATATATAGCTAATACACTGGCAATAACATGTTGTCTTTGTACGAACGCATGAGCTCAGACAGTGAACCCGATATTCCTGATGGCACCAAGCACACGAGGTATTATCAAAGGTACGTTACAATATCTTGCTGTACGTTTGTCGAGACTTGAAGCTTGGGTACAGGAACCGCGACAAATGTCGAGATGCAGCCCGTCTAAGGATGGCAAAAATCCGCGCTCAACGGTTCATATTTTGTATCTTCTATTTGAACTGCTACTGATGTCAATCCTGTTCAGGAAAGCAGTTACGCTTTCCAAAGAAACAAGGGCCGAGCGCGCACAGAAATCTAAGACGAGGTATGTGCACATTTGAATTGCTATCGGCCTAGCTCACAAGGAACTTCAAACGTAGAATTTCCTCCCCGACCCCGAGTGCGAGTGATAACGACTCGAACTCGGAAACGCGACCCCCCATGACACTCCGGCCACCAGAGAACACACTCCTTCTTCATCGTGATCTTATGGGGTTCGAGGATGAGTTCAATTCCAGTGATTACGACTTTCAGGCAGACAACCACGCCAACGCCGCTACATCTAAAGCAAAAGCGACGTTTGCCGTCCCGGCTGCTCTGGCGGTATCCGACAATGACACCGATTCCACTCAAGATACACACTTCAATATTTTTAACCAGCTGCAATCTGACGTCGAAGCTTGGAGCGCCGCATTTGGTGGTTCATCAACGTGGATCTCCACGCTCGAGCAGTCGTACTCAGATGCTCTTTGGGCCAATACCGTGGAGGATTGGATTCGCAGCATCTGGGACCATGCAGCGGAGGGTCGGGAGCTTCTCGAACGTCTGAGAAGTATGGAGGGTAGGCTCCCAAGCGAGATGTGGAAGATCAGAGAGCTCTGGAGGCTCAAGGTGAACCTTGTCGAGACGGTTGTTCGAGGTGTTACCTGTCTCGAGCTCAGAACCAGTCTCATTGATGCGGGAGCCCTCAATCTTGTGGTAAACTCAGATACCGTAGGAGCGTGGTCAGATCTTTGAACGCTGTTATGATTGATGTACAAAAATTCGCTCGACATACTGCTCAGATGGATGTATCATAAGGAGATAAAACGGCGCGAGTAGACACTGAGGTGACTTTTACTACGAGCCCCGCCACTAATGCCTTCTCGTACGCGTCGAGTGCGTCTTGCTCCGTGGTGTACCGTTCAGGATTCGCGCCCGATATGCCACTGACGTTATTCATGATGCCGGCGCTGATGAACCATGAGCATGAGTTCGAGACGTGCAGAGGCAATAGAGTACTCACGATCCACGGAAAACACCTGGCTCGCGCCCAACCTTGACAACGTACCAATAGTCTTCTTTTGCCATCATGTTCTCTAACACCATTAATGCATCAGTTGGTCTTGTCTTCAAATTGGGCAGGGGAGCGGAGTAAGAACTTACCAGAAGACAGGAGGCGGGGAGTGGCGATATCTTGTTGCGGCGACGTGCTTCCATATTGTGCCAAGGGCAACGCGGGCATCCCTGTGGCACCCATAAGCTCATATCGAAAAGCGCCACATAATTGAATCTACGTACCTAGCGATGCGTCGTCAAGGTCGCCTCGAGCGGCCAAGTCGGCGGCCGTTTCTGCGAGGAAAGCCTTGTAACGCTCTGGTCCGAGAGCTCTTGCGATGATGCCTAAGGAAAGTCAGTAAAAGTCAGTTTCGCATAGACAAAAAAAGATAGGTAGAAAACGTACGAGGAGAAATAGGCAATACACGTCGAAGCGCTGAGTTGATATACCGGTCAGCGGACAGATGTGAGATAGAGATGGAGAGGGACGTACCAGCTTGAGCTTCTTCGATGGCGGTATGGGCTGCTTCAAGGGAGATTGCGGCGGATTGAAGGCCTTCAGAGTGATCGCAGAGACGCTGCCCTCTAACACCGTGAGCGCTCGTGCAATTGGGCTGGGGTGGCGGAGACATTGAGGGCATCGGTGAAGGAGAACGGGCCTCGGGTGGCGAAGATGTTGGGGGCGTTGGTGAAGGAGAACTGGGCTGAGAACTGGGCTGGGATGGCGGAGATGATTGAGGCATCGGTGAAGGAGAACTACGACGAATGCAGATATGTATTTGTATAGATATTCAAAGTCAGCCGAAGTGAGTTACGAGAGCGTACCTGGAGGACTAGGCCCGATTCTGCTAGATGGATCGGGCACATGTTGTGGCGCGTGCAATATGTTCTGGTCCTGCATAGGAATGAAAGCAAAGGACAATCTTGACGGTCAGCGGGCATTGTACCGACTCAATACAGTATCGAGGAGTTGTCGGCGACGTGGCGACGTGTAACCGAATCTTATACCCCGTATTCTCGCAAACGTACGCAGTTGAGCTGGCCTGGTCGTCTTGGGTTGGCATGACACGCATAAAGAGAGACTTGATGCCAGCCGAGTTGTCATTAACTTGGAATATCGGAGATCTGGCTTGGGTTCATGACTATAGGACCAAAAAATAAAATGATACCGTTCGAACGGCTCCTACATAATCGAAACCCTTGACTCCAACTCCTCGATGGCTTCGCAGTGGACGGACGAGCAGCAAACCTGGCTGAAATCCAAGCTCCCTGACTTTCTCGAAGCTCAGAAGAATAATACGACAAAGCGCTTTAATCAACTCACCGAAGAAGAATGGTTCCAAACATGGCCAGAGAAAACAACTCGAAAGGGCGAATCGTTCTCCGTTGACGAGGGAAAAGAAGTAAGTCCAAGGAAATACATGCAGAATATTACTTACGTTCACCACACAGAAACTCCGGCGTTGGTTTTTGTGGAACTCGAAGTCGGCGAAGCGTGGCAGATCGAAGAACTCTGCCATCTTCATGAAGCCTCGAAAGGCATCTCGCGCTCCCCAGTTAGTTCACGTATACCAAAAGCTATACAAGACCAAGACCCAGGAGGCCATCCGAGTCGCCATTGCTGCAGCAGGGGGTAAAAGCATTGATGCGGCTCGTCGTATTCAGATCATCAAAGAAATCCCGTTGAAGATGCTGGCTGAGGAGGGAGAGGAGGTTGTTGAAGCGGTCAAGGCAGAGAGAGATGCAGTTGTGAAGGCAAAGGAGGAGCAGGCGGAAGCCCTTGAGAACGCAAGCACCAGCTCGGAGCGAACTCCGCAAGATTATCACGAGTACGTCAGTCGAGTTTGTATGGCTCTGTTGATTGACCAACTTGACTTTGTTGATCAGCGCCATTCAAGAGTTACCGACTGCTTTGAATGACCTACTGCAAGCCGCGTCGGAAGCAACTGGCTGGGTCTTTCATTTGCTAGCTGCGGGTCCAAGTCCCATCTCAAACGGTGAAATCGCGAGCATCGAGTGCGTGTTTTCTTGTGATTTTCCTATTACTGACCCATCAACTTTTGTTGCACCTCGTAGGCAGTACTTCGGGCCTACGTCTACTGCCGGAAACACCTTCTCAGGGGCCCATCCAAGCTACAGAGATCATGTCGAGAAGCCATTCCTCAATCACGTCAAGGGAATTTTTCGTATGTGATGTTGTTATATTTCCAATGCCTTTCTAATTGTATTTTCGCAGCACACGATGTCCGTGTCTCAAGGGCCTTAAGAGCCGCCTCATCACTGCCCTCTATTGACCTCCATGGTCTCACCCCCATGGGTTCGCCTTCAAGTCCAAAGCACGCCGTCCCACTGCCGCCATCAAACGCTAGCCAAACGGATGCGTCGATTACCGGTCACAATGAGTTTGATCTTGACGAATTTATGTTGAACTGGGAGGTGCAGTACAATGAGCTTTCGGATATCTCCAGCCTCCTTTCGAGCACGACACCGTTACCGTATGGTCCGCTGCCCCCGGCGACAGCAGGTACCTCGCCCTCCTCGGACAGCCCTTCATTTACGCCGCCACCCTTTGCTCTACCAGCCTCCACTCCTGTAGCAGACTCAAGTGGCCCGCTTGCTCTGCCAGTCCCGAATATGGGTGTATTCATACCGCCGGCCCCCAATCTTCCCACTCAATTGGCTGCAAACGGACTCGAAATCACACCATATGCACCACCAGCCCCGACTCTGAGCCCGCTTCCCCCGCCAGACACGCGTGGAATCGTGCAGCCTGCCTTAAACATGCCAAGCCAGCCAGCCTCGATCACGACTACATCCGTACTGCCTTCCTTGAACACCCAACACCCCTCCCTCTCGAACACGTCGAACACGGGTACATGTGTTCCACTAGCCCCAAATATGGTCCCACATGGACCTACCCAGCCAATGTCCCCATTCATGACCATACTCCCGAACACCACCACTCACCTGAACACCGCTCACCCCACTCACCTGAACACCGCCATGCACCCAAACACCGCTCCCCCGACCACCACTCACCCGAACACCGTTCACCCGAACACCGCCATTCACCCGAACACGACCAACCTGAACACGACCAACTTGAACACGCCACCTCAGGACTACACGGTTGCAGGGCCTGCAGCGACGACTCAGCTCGTCGACGAAGATGAGCCTCTCAGTACATCGGAGGAAGTTTTTACAAAGCGCCAGGCAGCAGCGCAGAAGCGTGCGGGGACCATGGCGCTTAAAAAGGCCATTGCTGAAGAGAAGAAGAAAGCTCTGGCTGCAAAGAAGAAGGGAACGGCGGCGGCTATAAGGAAGGCCTCAACTAAGGCCGTCACGAAATCAGCACCTCACGCGGTGCCCAAGAATGTTTCAGAGCGCCCCCGCCGCGCTGTGAAACCTCCACCGCGGGCTGACCGGAGCCCTTCCCCTCCTGCCAAAAAGTATGCATTTTCTTCCCGTTTGCATGTGAGCGCCGCTGACTGTCATGCGCAATCCAGGCAGAAAAAGTCATCTTGAGAGTACTGAAATTAAATTGTTGATTTACGAATTAGCGTAGTGTCCTGTATCTAGAGTATACTGATAATGCGCTTGAGTAACAAGGTCGCGAACGTCGCGAACCGTAAACCGTAGTCGCGAACCTAGTCGCGAACTTAGTCGCGAACAAATATTAAAAACTTCACGAATGACTTGATCATGAACGTCTTGAGTGTTCTGGATTCACAAATGTCTTCAGCGTTTTCAGCGGAGAGGGGAAAATCGTATTGCATGGCATGTTCGCATATATACCTGGCGTGACTTCACAAAATTAAACAAAGTCAGGCCGAGTTGGCCGAGGCACTTCACGTGAGTCGAAACTAACTTAAAAAAACAACTAAGTCCCAAATTGAAGACCCGAGGGCGCACATCAAGGGCGTCTGTCTTGGCATCGTGAAGCACAGCGACAACATGGTGCAGGAAGCTGCCAGCAACAGCGATCAGAATGGTGGCCGCTTCTGGCAGGCACGAACAGAACCCAAGCCCAGGCCAGCGCCCAAAATGGACCCAAAATGGACCGGCAATCTGATGCCGAGCAGTACCCGGTTTGCAAAGCTCAGTCGACTGGACTTTGCAAAGTTCAGTCGACTGGAGCATACAGTCATTTTTGCAAAGCTATTTTACTGTGTGTTACAGTCTGTTTTTGCAAAGTTATTACAGTGTTGCCTGGCAATAATCGAGAGAGTGAAATTTCGTGACACGCGTTAGCCTTATCTAAGCTTAGGCCAGCCGTGCGCAGGCTTACGTGGCCTCAGCCGCCGATAAGGCCAGCGCTCTCGTAATTGGTAGTAATGAAGGAATAGATAAAATAGAGTAAGTAAGCGGTCAGGGGGGGTTCTACGAGTCAACGTCGGCGCGAAAGTCTGCCGCGACGGTTGCTGTGGGGAAACCTCCCCGGTACAAATGGTAGTGCGTCCTGTATTGCGTCTAGGTAAGCGAGTGAGACAACAACCCACCTGGAGCATGGCTCGACGTCGTTGAACGAGCTTCCCCAAAAAGTCATGCGACGGGAGTAAAAAGATGTATTGATGTAAAAGGATGTATTGAGGTAAATTAAAATAGACGAGGCAAATTAAAAGTGTCAGCGAACTCGGCGCGTCGAGCAGCCCAGGAGCGGGTGATGGCAGCGGGGACAATGAAATCGAGGTGGCGCCAATAAATAAGGAAACAAAGAGAAGACCAACCACCGAGCTTCATAACGACTTGAGGTGGAACACCGGCTGCGAGGAGCTCCGCAGTACCGCCGATGCGGAAGCTGTGGCCGAAAATAGGCTGAAGATGGTGGGCGTCGAAAATAGTAGACAAGGATCGAAGAAATTGGGACTTGAGGAGGATAGAGAAAGAAGGGGGAGAAGCATAAGCGAAAAGAGGAGTGGAGGGAGAGAGGCGGTTAATACGAAGGTGATTCTCAAGAGCAGTGACGGGACAAAAAATGTTATGCGTAGCGGTGAGGATGCAGTCAATCCCTTGTGGGGATGTTTTTGTCCACGGGATGTGGAAAGAAATGACTTTTGAGCCATTGACGAAGGAAGTGTGGAGGTCGCAGTCGCGAGATACGTGACGAGAAGGATCGAACGACAATTTTGAAGGTAGAAGTTCGCCAAGGCGGCGACAGCCCCAGAAGGCGACGAGGGCGCAAGCCCAGATGGCGGCACCCGAGGGGGAGGTGAGGTCGAGATCGTGATGAAGGGCGAGGAGGTGGCGACTGGTGATTGGCTGGCGGGGAGGTCGCTTAAACCGAAGACCTTGTTTGTCGGCAGATTTCAGTAGGGAGTGGACCAATGGTTCGTGACCGTGCCATTCGGCATAGTTGAAGAGGTGCCAGAAACGGAGGCCATTGAGCCAGTTACGGATGCATTCTCCAGTGCAGGAGCCTAACGCGTCTGCGACAAAAGCTGAAATGAGAATATCGGAGGCGGGCATGCGAAGGTTTTCGGGAATATGAAGTCGATCACAATATTGAGTGAAACGGAGTAGGCCCGCGCCGTAAGAGACGCGCGTCGACTCGGCTAAGGAGTTGAAGAGACCGAGAAAGATTTTGGACTAGAAGAGAAGGGTGAGTGAGAAATAGAAGAGGATGAAGAAGCATACTTGAGCGTCGACAGGAATTTGAGCATCAAAGGAAGCGCGGGCGAGCTGAGAATGCGGCGTTGTCCAGAAAAGCAGACGTTGGCCCGCAGGAACGGCGGGACGGTAAGGACTAGGAGCGTAGGACGAACTGTCGGAGTTTGTGGCGTGCTGGGTCGACGAAGGCAACGAGGAGGCCGCGAGACGGCGAGGCGAAGCAGGGTGAATGAAGACACCCGGGGCCGCTGCGTAAGAGGTGGTTCTGCGGGGTGCAGCGACAGTCTCGAGAGACGGGAAAGAGGGAGCCGGGGACCGCGGCTTTGGAGGCGACGTGTAGCGAAGAAAACGGGAGGATGGGGAGCTGGCGTAAACTCCGGGCGCGACAGTGGTGGAGGTAGTACGAGCAGATCGAGGAAAGTTTTCGACTGGCGGAATGCGTGGAGAGAGCGAAGTGGAGACTCTCAGACCGTCGTCGACGGCTCCAGAGGAAGCCGGAGAGGGACGAGGGTCAAGCATGGAAAAAATGATGTAATTCGCGCGGTAGATCGAATGACCGCACGAGTAAAGTTTTAGGTGCACCCGATTCTCCACGCGAGATCGGGTCTGCAGGGTTATCCTCGGATCGAACATAGGCGAAGGAAGGGGCGATGAGATGTTGGACGAGAACGGCATATGCCCGTCGCGTGCTCAAGTTAATAGGCACGTTGGGACTGCGATGTTTGTGATGCGCGCCGATGGCCCCGAAATTGTCAGAGTGGATAATGACGTGAGTGTTTGTATAATGCAACTGGACGAGGAACGAGAGGGCGAGTTCGATAGCGACTGCTTCAAGCCAGCAGATATCGTGCTGTGGTTGTTTCCAGTCGTCCACGAGCTTCAAAGCATACCAGAAATCACCGATAATGATACCTAAGCCCCATGAAGTGGAAGCGTCGACATAGATGCCGACATGCGCCAGATTACGGATGGGATGGAGTTGTCGGAAACCGGTAGGGCTCTGGAGTTTCGTCAACCACCAGCGTAGAGCGGCGACCACGGAGTCACTGAGATGATGGGTGACGAATGTATTAGATTTGTATCCTGAAAAGAATGAGGAAGGAACGTGATCGGGAGAGAAAGGAGATCAGACCTGACATGAAGTTCGAGAACGCAGGAAGCCTCGAGGAGCCCTCGGGGTAGACAAACGTGACATGCACGAGGGTGCCATGAATGATTTGTATGTCGCGCAGGTTAAAGGCCGCACGGTTCTTAAGGTGGGCGTCGAGCATGAGCGCCACGCGATTGAGATACTTCAAGCGCTTCTTTTCGGGCAAAGATACCCTGCGTAAGACGAGATCCCAGGAGAAACCAATATACGTGAAATTGGTGGAGAAGTGGGTGTCCGTTTTATCAGGATGCCACGGGATATTGAGATCTGCGACGAGAGCCATGACCGAGTCACGGTCATGAGTGTAATGATAAGGTCCCTCGTGGAAAGGGCCAGTTGAGACTGGATAACGAAAAGCCTCAATGTCGTCCTCATATTTGAAGAATAGGCATGAAGGCCGCGTCTCCGCATGCCAAATGTCAATTGAAGCATTAGCTACCTGTCCCGAATTGCTACTAGCAGGACGGGCGCCAAAAGGATGAACATGATCGATGTAGAAATCTCCTTTAAAAGAGACAACGAGAAAAGGTTTGTGATCCGGGAGCGCAGGACAGGTACGGTGAAACGATTTTATGTCGAAGGACATAGCCTGGGTGCCCGGGGGAGCACGGGCGACCTGAAGAAGAATAGAGTGAGATGAGAGATTAAGAATATGAGGACAGAGCATAGACGATGAAGAGAGGAGGGAAGAAATTCTAAGACGCCACAGGGTACCGGCGTCGCATAATGAGATGAGACAGGAGTTATTCGGCGCCGACGGCGTCGTGTGAGGAGATTAGATAAGAGTTACCCAGCGCCGACGAAGATCGGCGTCGTGCGAAGAGATGAGATAAGAGTTATCCGGCGCCGACGAGAATCAGCGCCGCATAATGAGTAGAGGGGCGGCCAAGATAAGACCGCGCCGCCCATGAGTAGAGTAGTACGACATCAGCGAGTGCTAACGCCGAGAGAGATGAGATAGGCGGCCTATAAAAGGTCGCTTGAGGGAGCACAGAGCTCCAAGAGATTATACGCGGTGTCCGAGAGTACGGCACCAGGTCAGAGATGAGATGTGCAGCGTCGCCCGATGCTGGGAAGAGTTATCGAACAGATAAAGAGAGTGACGAGCAAGTGAATAAACCACAGTAAGTTTGGAACCACATACCTCGTCGGCTACACGGAAGGCCATATCGAAACGAGTTGGGAAATCCTCCTTGGCTATGTGGCTGTTGACTGAGGGCGTTCCGGTAAGAGGATCGGCCTTAGAGAGGTTTCGACAGACACGAAGTTTAGGAGGGGAGTCCGGGCCGGTGTCTTGCTCTGCCACGATAAAAGGAGAACAATAGATCGGGCCACGCAAGATACGCTCGACCTCTGGCAGAGTGAACGGACCGGACATGCGACCAAGGGCAATCTCTGTTGATAGGTAGTCCGCAACGGCTTCGGGATGGAGGTCGACCGAAGGGTGGTTCTTGATAATAATGGATTTGGTGAGTTTGGGAAGTGTACCGAGGGGGAAGCCGCGAGTGAGATTAGTGATAAGGAGTGGATAGTTCGAATGTAAGTTATGCTTGGTCAACAAGCGATCATACGCCGAGACATCGTAGGGAGTGACAATACGTTCGAATAGCTCGTCATCAGAAGGGAGCGAAGTGAGTGAGCGTGGACGATAAAAGATCGTGTCCGAAAAGTCTCGGTAGCAGAGAACTTCATCAGGCTTGGATGAACCCATCAAAGGTCCGGTCACAAGCCGGGCTGCGCTCAAAAGCGGCATGCTGAGCTCCGCAGAGAGAGCAGACATGCAAGGCGTCGGGTCCGTGACGGTTGTCGCAGAACCGGTTGAGGTTGTAAAGACTGCAGATTCTCTTTTGGGTGCCGCCTTTGTGCGCCTTTGCGGGCCAGATAGCGTTATCTCGGAGACGTGAGAAGAGGGGTTTACCGTCTTCGAAAGTAGTGGTTGCCGACGGATGGTCGCGGTAGGAGTGCCCTCTGGCGCAGATAAGACACTGCGGGACTCGCGTCGAACCCGAACGAAAGGGCTGGCGAGAGCGACCGGCAGTGGGGAAGGTGTCGGAGCGAGACTGCCGAGAGAACTTGTTAGGATAAGCGGAGTCCGGTTCCGAGGCACGTTTGGGACGACGTTCGCGTTCGAGCTCTCCCAGTCGAACACGAAGCAGCACTTCCGAGGCGTAAGCATCCCAATCGAACAGTACACCTTTGAGGATGTCCCTTCGCGCTTTGAGCTCAAAGGGGTACCAGTCGGCGTACGTGACCTCGAAGTTGTCCAGCTGCAAGAAGAAGTCGCGATGCTTCTTGTATTCCGAAGCATAGGACGGAACCGAGGGCGCGACAGCCGAAGAAGGAGTCACTGATCCCATAGTAGCTGAGACGGAGGGTGAAGGATCGCACAAGAGCTCCAGGGCGGCCAGCAGGTTCCCAGTGGCCTCGACGAAACGGAAGGGACTAAGGCAAGTGCTGGCGTCGTCCGAGCCCCATAAGGAAATCATCTTGGGCATGTCCAAGAGCTGGACCTTTTCGGTGGTATCTTCATCAGCCCAGGGTCGCAGAAGCTTGAAGTGGATCTCCTGGGGAGCGTAGTTGACCGCATCAATGTGTTCGTTGGTGAAGAAATTTAACGGGGGACATAGCTTGTTCTTGATGCATAGCAAGTAGGTTGTCGGAATACTGATCCGGTCGCGCTGGGCAGGCACCCGCTTAACCGGATCAACCAACTGCATGCTGCCGAGCAACTTGGTGCGCGTTTTGGTGTCTCCCTCCCTGTCTTTCTCCCTTTCGGCCTGCCTGTCACGCTCAGCTGTCTTCTTCGAGATCGCTCGCTCGCTCTCGATGAACCGGAGAAGAGCGATCGGAAGGGGGGCGAGGCTGGCGCACAACGCCTCGCTATTTACTAACTCCTGGAATTCTTCATCCGAGAGAGAATAGAGACGGCGAAGGGGAGGACCGATGTCGAGGTCCACCGGACGAGGTGAAGGAGTCTCTTTAGCGTTAACCGTTCTGAAAACACTGTCATTGTTGTAAGCTTCAATCTCGACGTTGCGGGAGATGCGGATCGGGAGTGCTATCTCGGGCATGGTTAAAGCATCCGGGACAGCCATATGGGCGTCAAAATCAAAGTCATCAGGAATTGGGCCGGGTATACCGGCATTGGGCAGCTGAGCGGACATTTGTTGAGCAGAAATTCTTCGAAGATGAGCGGATGCGAATGAGAAAGAATGTCTGAGATTGGTCGAATGCTCGAATGTATATTAGAAAGCAATAATCGAGAGAGTGAAATTTCGTGACACGCGTTAGCCTTATCTAAGCTTAGGCCAGCCGTGCGCAGGCTTACGTGGCCTCAGCCGCCGATAAGCCCGACCGCATTCGGCAACAAGTTCCCAGCGTTATCTTATCTATACACACCTTCGTCTGCTAACTCATGGTCCGTCGTTACTCTGCCTCTCTTTTGTCGTTAATTGATCTTTGTGCAAGTCTCAAACCGTCGACATCCCGCAATCTATCAAGGACTCCCTCCGGAAATTCCGCTTTGCACGCAGGAATGAGGGCAGCGCAGCGCTGGTGATCAAGATCAACAAGGCAAAGCTCATCATGGAGGAGGTCGAGCAATTCGATAACATCAGCATCGAGGAGCTCGCAGAGGGTGAGCACCATATCTTCCGACATCCTGTTCTACAATCTGAGGTTTCTACTTGCAAATGCAGAGTTGCCTGAGAATTCGCCCCGTTATGTCGTCCTGTCGTACGAGCTGAATCACAAGGACGGGCGAAAATCTTTTCCGCTCGTGCTCATCAACTGGTCGCCGACAACGAGCGAGATTGGCATGCTCACGCTCCATGCGAGCGCCCTCATCAATTTCCAGGCCACAGTAAGTGCGAATTTGACTAGTCCAAATACGAAGCTGCGACTTTTATTAGGCCGACGTTAGCAAGGTCATCGAGATTCGGGAAGGACCCGAGGGCCTGACGAAAGATGTTATCGATGCGAAGTTGCTCCACTGAAAGGAAACATAATACCGTAGACGAGATACCAAATCTTTGCTTTCCTGCTTGCTGCACTCTCTGTATTTTAAAGTCAATCTATCAAAGCTTCTACAGGCAACTTACAATTACGGCACCACCCCTGGTACTTATCACGGAACGTAATCGCCCATGATCCCCCCGAGCACCCAGGCGTCACCCAAAACATACACCAAGCCCCTAACCCAGAGCCCAAAGAACACATTCCGGCCCAGAAACTCGAGTTTGTAGGCCTCGCTCAACCAGAGCGCCTGCGTCCCAATCCACACGCCAAGATAAGCCAGCGCGCGCCGTCGCGTCGTCTCCAGGCGTGGGAGGAGCAGCGGGAGCAGGAGGAGATACCACAGGAAGTACTGCGCGTGCCGGCATCAGTCAGTGGGCATGGAAAAAGAAAGCCAGAACTGGGACATGAAGGCACACAACGCACCTGGGACGTGCAGACCTTGTTGAAGATCACGAACACGACCGTCTGGGTGAACCACGCGAACACCAAATCCTGCTTGCGCCGGCCGAAGACAAGGCCCATGCCCAGCGCGAGGCCCATCTGGGGCCCGAAGCTTACGAGGGGCGAGTGGACAAGGCGGCTCCACAAGGTCAATGGTACAACGTCGTGAGTTGGCGCGTCGGCTGCTGGGTAAGTCAGGTACGTGAGGTAGAAGTACGGCGAGAAGTTGTGGCGATGGTCGAGGCGGTGTATATGGTAGAGATAAGATTCATACAAGAATGGGTAGCCCCAGCTGCAAAGTCATCAAGAAACCAGTCGTATTAAAGGAAAGGGGAGAGCGTACATGAGATAGCACCCCACCCCGAGCAACCCAAACGTGCCCGCACTCAGCGCGCCAAATCTCACTGTCCTCCAGTTGACCCAAGTCCCCAGATACGCTCTCCAAGTCGCCGGACGTTTCGTAGCAGCGCCTCCGCCTCCAATGACCCCAAGGCACGCTACACCGTATATGAGGGGGTATATCTTCCAGTGCGTGCTGAGCCCCAGCATGAAGGCCGCCGCGTCCCACCGGGCCCGGAGCGCGGCGTACAACGTGAGGAGGACAAAGAGCGCGAGGACGGACTCGGAGGAGCCCCGGGTGGAGATGGAGAATACCAGTGGGTTGAGCAGGTGGATCGCGCTGTAGAGGGTTGCTAGTGCTTCATGTTCCCTTGCCCTTCCACCCTCCTCTACCCCTTTCTTATCCTTCCCTGGACTCTTCGTATCCTTCCTCGCGATGCCAGGCAGGATGTCCGAGACGAGCAACCGGTATATCAGGATGCCGTTGAAGATATCGCATGCCGCGAAGAGGTACTTTCCGAACGAGGGGTGCAGCCATGCATTCGGCGCCAGAAGGAGCGCGAGCAGCGGCGTATAGCGGTACGTCTCGCGTGTGTATGGGCTATACGTCGTATGTGCCATCAGCTTCAAGTCGCCTTGTGCGGGTGCATGCATGGGTATTTGTGTGGACTCACTTACTCGCCGAGGGTGAGATTGAGGCCGAGCGGCGCGTTGGGGCCTGCAAGGAGGCGCGCGAGAGGGCCCTGGGCGCGGTTGGTGTCACCGGGCCCGGGGGATAGGAGGAAACGAGCAGCGTCACTGAAGACGCGGTAGTCGACGTCCGTATATTTGACGACGGAGTGTGCGTCGTGCCATTCGCTGTAGAGGATTAAGGCGACGCGTATGGCGGCGGAGAGGAGTAGGATAGTGTGGAATGAGGGGAGGCGGTGGTGTAGACCCGCAGACTTCATAGTGGCATGGGCGTTCGCGAGCAGAAATTAAATTTATTATTTCTCAGGGCACACACAGTTCACAGATCGCGTTGCAACTCAGGTGATAGGCGAAAGGGGTAAAGAAATATGCATAGGATAAGGCTACAACTCGCAGAGAAGAGAACCGCTGGGAGAGGTACGATGTAATAAAAACTGAGGACAGAAGTAATGCAGGAAAACACATGTACAGAAGAGATTCCGCTAGAAAGCATCCATCAGACCGTCTTTAAATCTATAGGAAAGAGTGCATATCAGCTTGTGAGCAGGTAAGGCCAGGCGAGGAGACTTACGTATTGCGAAACCCAACGGAAGCCTAAGTTGACGCAAGGATGTCAGCAAAGTACAGGCAACAAGGAAAAAAAAAACAACGACGCACCCTCTCCGTACCCTTGCCTCTGCACAACCGAGCACATGAAGATCTCAATGGGACGAATGTCACTGAGGGGAACCTTGCCCTGGAACAATTCGTCAGCAGGCCACGCAAATCTTGGACCGGTGGAAGCTGACCTTGCCAGTGGTCTGGTAGAGACCGAGATGGTGCCTGAGCTCCTCCTCGCTGACTGCACCGGGAGCGTCGATCTTGTTGCCAAGGACGAGGAAAGGAACCTTGGAGAGCTGCTCGATCGAGAGAAGGGCGTCGAGCTCGGCTTTCGACTCAGCAAAGCGCTCGAAGTCGGCGCTGTCGACGAGGAAGACGATCCCATCGACCTCAGGGAAGTAGTCACGCCAGAGACGGCGGGCTATGCGAGAAGGGTATTTTAAAATTATCCAACAGTGCTTGCAAGAGTACGTACCCTGTTGATGTCCACCAAGGTCGTACGTTGTGAACTTCACGTTTCCAATAGCGAGCTCCTCGGAGGCTGAGGGAGGTCGATATAGCTTTGACTGATTATTTTAGGAGAAAGAAGAATCTCGTACTCGGGTGGAGGGTGGGCTGTAACGTCGCCAGCCTGTCGTTTTTCAGCATGTGCAACAATGTCTACACAGCCTAGTCAGTGCTCCGCAAGCTCAACCATAGATACCCCACCACACACCGTCTTGCCAGCATTGTCGAGGCCAAGGAAAAGAATTTTGGCGTTCTTGTGCAACAAGCCTGTGGAGCGTAACTATGAGCTCCGAGTGCCGGGATTTGTTTCCTTGATAGTACCGAGGACATACCGAGCTGTGCGAGAACGTCCCAGAACCAGTTAATAATGAACATGATTATGTCTGGCGCAGACTGTGAATGTCACCAAAGGACAGAGCGAGAAGTATTATAAGCCGCAAAACTGGAAACGTGGACCAGCGCAATGATGTGGAAGCGTGACGTTGACGGCTGTGTCACACTTGTGACCGTCGCGTACTCCACGCCGACCCAAAGGGCGACACGGCTACGTTTCGTCGTTCACTTTCTACGATCGATGCGTCGTATCTCAGGCTTGCAATAGAGAGAATTTCATAGCGTTACGTATGTTTTATAGCCTTGTACGATTACTCTAGTGTTTAGCTCTGGCTGCCAAAATCCAAAGGGGTTGCTCGCATCTGATTCACGTATGGGGGCACGAAGCCCAGTTCCCTTTAGAGTCGCCATCTGGAGATGAGAATTCGCCGTCCGACCGTGGACAAGGTCGTTTTAGAAAGTCCATCAGGCTGGCCCCATAAAGCGAGAAAGTGATAACAAAACCTAGCGAGCAGCAAAGCCGTGAATAATGTATCGAGAACCCAGCGAAATCACCAGTCGTAGCCAAATGCCCGTGTGGTGTTCGACGCTGTGGGCGATAACACTAATGCCCTTCAGTCAGCGAAGCTTGAAGGGATGAGCATATCTGTCTGCATTTTAAAACCTATCACACCATCGCCCAGGAGGTGGATTCGTCCAACAACCATTCGATCTTAGGGGGGCCTAAAATGTGATTTAGAAAAATTCTCATACTTTGTCGGATATCGACAGGCCCGAGACTCGAACTCGGAATCTCCAGCTGGTTCCAATTGACCGGAAACTGGCGCGTTAACCATTACGCTAGCCCGCCAATAAGGCGGAAGGACAGAACGGAGACCAGGACGGGGGGAAGAGGAGAAGGGAGGTTCTTCTGAAGGTTTCCAATGACACTTCGTCACCCGTACGTGCTGGGGATTAAAGCTGCAAAACAGCGGACTGCTAGTACGAAGTCGCGGCAGTTCAGACATTTAAAGTCGGGCACAGGATGTGGTGAAAGGCTCACACGCGTTGCATGTACCTCGAACCCCGAGTAGAATTTTTCAACTTTGCAGGGCGTAGCGATGCACAGTAGAGCAGGTATTCGCATTCGAAATCGACAAAAAGAGGTAGATGTATTCATTCTACACCATCTACGAAACAGCAACGACACCACGAGGTTACAACTCAAAGGTGTAGGAAAGGTCTGACACTCACCGACACCATTATCTAGTGTGCGAGTTCTTATACCCGGCCAGGCATTCCTCTGCGCTTTGCCTGAATCACCTCATCCCGCGTAATACTGAGCAGGGATGGGCACTGTCTAACAGGTTGCGATGAAGAGATGCGATTGAAATTTTCGCTTTTATTTATCGAAGTGTTTGCGCGTGTTATGTGATGGGGTCGAAGCCTCGTGATCAGAGGACGCCCGAGAACGCGAGGTCAGCAGGCTCACTGCAACTTCAAGGACGTCGGATATTATGAACCTTGAACGGTACATTATGGCCCCGATGCTATTGGAAGACTATTCTCATCCTCTTTGTAACAGAACGATGCCAGCTCGCATCGGGCAAGGCAGCGCCACACGTATCACTGAACAGCGGCGAACACTGTAAGCGAGCCTGGATTGGTAGGAAGGGTGTATGTTTTCAAACCTGTGTTCGGCGGTCAATAGATATCTAAGGAATAGGTAAGGAATGGCGAGGACACAGAGTGGTCTAAAAAGATTTTACTGCGCGGTGTAGGACAAGAGTGTGGAGAAATAAGATGAGTGTGAAAGGAATGGAAATGTAAGCAAGGTTACATTAAGTGGGAATAAGTAAATCGGTGGTAGAGATGGTATGACGAGCCTTGAAGGGTTCATTGAAACTAATACAGAACATAAAGCGAGAGAAATAGCCAAGCGAAGGTCTGACGGTTTTGAATCAATCGGCTTCCACCGCCATCATATCGGTGCGCAGATATCTCTCGGATGACACCGTTACCGCAAAATGCACAATAGTCCTGCTTCTACACAGACCTCGAACCTCGACTTCTCTTTCCCACTGCTGGGGCATGTAGAACGATATGTTTTTCAGCCGCCCAAATACCTCGCGATAATTATGACGTGTCCTGAGAAAGGACTTCACCAGGGGGAGGTTGAAGTAGCCCAGCCCGAGATAGCGAAGGGCACGGAAGGGACGTCCAGGGCATGCGGTGTCCTCGCTGACAGGGAGGTAGTTCAGGCAATTGAGGGCTGCCGCTGAAGGGTACATGAGGAAGAGCGATTCGAGCTTCTTGAGCGATGAAAAGAACTTGAAGGGCAGAGCCCGGACGTCAAGTCCCTCGCGGTTGGAGAGGGGTGTAGCGTCATCGGCGTCGTCGAGTCGGTCAGGGCTGAGATGAATGTACTGAAGTTCGAGATGATGGAGTGTTTCCAGGGGAAAATATTTGACGAGTGCGGCAATCAGGAGGTAGGAGGTGTCTTCGAAGACGATGGGAAAGTTGCGTTGGTTGTATTCGTCCCTCAGAGCGAGAGTAGCAAGGTTTGGAACCTCGATCATCTTGATCAACGGCAGGATACCCTCCGGACTATAGAAGCCCAATGACAGGGACACCAGCCTCGGGAGCGTAAGCCGGGTGAGATTGTTGTCGTCCACGTTCGGCTCGACAAAGCGCAAGGTAAGGATTTCCAGAGTATCCATCGTAGTGGACAGCACTTTGTGCATGTCAGCCAGAGAAGGCCGTTCCATCTCATATAGAGACGACAGGTTGAGGACCGTTAGTCGTTTACTGGGCCTAAACGTCCGGAGGTCGATTGGTGTTCCACTCAGGACGAGGGACGTCATCTGAGGATAGGCGTTTGTGGGATCTGCACTAGGCGGCCGAAGGGGGAACGTTACAATCTCAAAGGTTTCCAACGAGGAAAAATCAGATATGTCTCTGGGAAACTCCATGTTCGCGGGGTCTACTGTAGTCTCCCAGGATTCCAGTTGTGGCATTTCGGTGGGACTAAAAGTGCTTTGGACGTCCAACAAAGACATCAGCTCGTCGACGACGAGACTAAACCGCCGGAAGCGCCATAGTTGAGACGCAAGAACGGTGGATAGACGGGTACTGTTGTTCCGAAATGCATTCGTATAGGAAAACCAGGGATGGGCGCTATCGCTCATGGAAAGGTGGGAGGGGTTCTGGAGGTTGATCGAGACCTCTAGTGGCAGACCTTTAGACTGCTTTAAATAGTGCTCAACCCGGCAAACGGATCTGGAAAATCGAAAAGGGGATTCCTTGTCGAGAGTTTGACGAACGGTGATATTGGTCCAGATTTGGGGAGCATGTTGAGCAACGGCTCGCCACCGAGACGATACGAGCGACAGTATGAGCGCCGTATTAACTAAGGCACCAGTACTGAGAGCTGCCATCTCAAAGATGTAGTGCAGCTCATCGTCGTTGACCTTGGAAATATGGGATGACGGGGTGATGGTGAACTTGGGGAGTGTCGGGACGGGCATATCTAGAGTTTTTAAATTAATAATCAGTGTTTGGCTTCAGTGAACATAGGAGAAAGACCAGAAAACTCACCGTGTCCTAAGAATCGTAGCAGGCTAGCGGTGTCAGTGCAGATGTGAGGTGTTGCTGGTCACAAGCATAAAAATCCATGGTGTTTTATAGGCTTGCAGTTGACCATGGTTCGTTTGCCGCATTGGCCAGGAGACCACGATGATCAGGATTAAGACGGCATTGTTCCTTGAATCCGTTTCCGATGTACTGCTCACTGGCCAGTACGGACAAGTGCGAATCGGTGACAATGGGCAACGTCACAGCCACCGACAGCAGAAGGCCCAAGAAGTGGCCATCGAAAGTACCTGGCCAGCGCCAACGCATGAGGCTTCATTTGGGCGTAACCTTCAGTGCACCAGTAAGCTCTTAAGCATTTGTATCATTGTTTGGAGACCACCTGTGAGTTATATCGGTCGAAGGACGCTGTTGCAGAGCTGGATAGCAAAGGATGGATCAGTCCCCACGGCCAATGATCATGATCACTGAATTCCAGAGGATCCCGACGAAGCGCAGTTCATAACGCGTCCTAGATAGGACTGAAACCCGATGCGGTGGAAAAGTGGATGCCCAAGCGACTGGCATAATAAGGAGGCTTCGAGGCTCGACATAACCGCTTATTTTCAAGGCCTCGACAGAACTACTGCGGCAAAGCATTTGTACGTCCAGATACGGGTCGTCCTTCCGTTCCGACGGCATCCCAATATGTATATTCTCCAGTTGCTTGAATGCCCTGTGATGGAGCAGGCGAGACTCGAGAAATCCCGAACAACGTCCGGGTTGAGGATGGAAAGCCTCAAGCGTTCGAGGGCAGCACGAAGTTGTGTAAACGACGTCGCAGGTTGAAGAGGGGCGTATTTGAGAACAGTCCGGCACCCCAACGGCCGGGAAGATGAGCGTAGGCTTCCCGAGGTTGTGAAGGCGCAAGAAGAAATGGGACGACGGTCACTTGTATCGAGGTTTAAAGCGTTGGGGAAATGTTTGATGCCAGCGGGAGCGTCAACGCTGCCTGGATGGATTTGGATACTGAAAGAACAGGTCTAGAGCTCCAGAAATGAAAGTGAGAAAAGGAAGGGCTATACGCGATCGCAACTTGACGGAAGTCAGCTTTCAGAAATAGGCCTCGAAATCTGCCTCAACGGAGCTAGACCGACGAAGAGGGGAGTAAGGCAGGTCAATGCGGAATGCAGGACGTTCGTGACGAAAGCATACCGCTCGTCTTCTCTTATCTCAAGTGCAAGACTGCCTGCACTGAGCCCTCCCGTCGAACAACTGATGTCAATTAGAAAGGAGCTAGTACAGCGCTGTGACACCTGCGTGAAGCCTGTCCGTCAGTGGAGCTTGTAAGGTGCATGTTTGAAGAAATAGGATAAAAACAGCGTACTGATAGCCCAAGGAGATGATTTAGTTTGCGCACATCATCAGCCAGGACAGAATATATTGAGTTCAAAGCTCAACCCTACATATTCTCATCCAGCCACTCTCGAAGAGCCAAGAGCCCATCATCGACTGCCTTTTCAGAACCTTCAGCAGCTTTCGAAACCTTGGCCGAAGTCCCAATGAACGAAATCTCTCCTCCTTCCCAATCCGAAAACTTGAATGCTCCGCCTACAGGGCCGTTGCAATCCAAGCCTCCCATTTCCGACGTCTCACCCTCTGCTCCGAGTCCCTCCACGCCGACACCCGACTGCGACGCCCGGCGTTTCTCCAGCTCACGTTCCAGGACAGACTTTACGCGGTTGATGGCAAGGCTATCGGCCGCGGCGTTGGCTTGGCTGCCCGTGTTGAGGAGGTCACATTTGTGTGCGAGGATAATCACAGTGGGAAGTGTTTGGGATGGGGGGAGTGAACTCAGGGTGTGTAGGATATTGTGAAGGTGCCTGTATCGTCATTAATGAGATAATTTTGTGACAGCATTTATGATACGCACTCGGCGACCACTGCTCCATTGCGGGACACTGTGCTTACATCCACCATGAAGGCAATCACCTTCGCGTCATCGAGATGTTCCCGAAATTGGTCCCGGATTCGTGGGTGTCCCGGAATGTCGACAACGCGGATGTTCTTCTGGGGTGTTGATAATGCCACGATAGACGAATTTGCTTGCAGGGATGTGTGCGTTTGGAGTGCTTGTCCATAGACAAGCTGTCGAGAATTTCAGTAAACGCACTTGCCGTGAACTAACAATTCACGCACCCTTGACAATATTGCAGTCTTGCCTGCATCTGGAGGACCCACCAAAAGCAATGTATTTCCTCTCAACTTCGATCTCCGCTTGCTCGAGAAGGCAATGACTGGGAGTTGAGATTAGGCTGGCTTTCCGCAAGAGAGACGGTAAGACGGACTTGCAACGATTAGCAAGGAGACAAGGAAGGACAGCAGTGCGATGTTTTGTGTACTCAGAAGCGCCGCTGGAAAGAGTTGAGGGACTTTCTGACTGGCATTGGAAGATTCCGGGTTTGAATGTTCCATGGCGTGGAGGTGGTGAGAGCGTAGGACGTATGATAGGACCCAACTTTGCTGTGGCGTCTCTTCCCACGTGTCCCACTCTCAGCTCCACACGCAACATCCATCTCATTAATTGCGCGTTCAACGGTTCTCACCAAACGTTAGCCACGCAGGGTACGCAGGGTCGACTACTCTAAGGCCTCTGCGCGGCGGGGAGCGATTTTAGGAGAAAGAAAAAGGCAGAAAGCCTAGAATCGGCCACGCACGAGGAAATTAAATCCCGGTGATTGTGATACTTGGGTGAAGTCAGGGAACTGAAAAAGATTCTTCTTACACGCAGATTTCCAGGAAGATCTCTCTAATCAGTGCTCAACATTGTTACGGTGTATAGAGTTTGTGCACTGTGATGAACGCGTTGTCGACAGTGAGAGGTCTGGACGCCGTGTCCTAGGTGTATTGCCTGCAATGGAAGTTCTACTGAAAGTTTTCATTGGGACTCTTTGCCTTGTAAAATATTGAGCGGTGCGTTGAATGACGTTGATGGACCAAGCTTCGCACTCATCGTGTGACGGGCAATGGGCAACGGTTCCAAAACTTCACAAACGGTAGCGCAAGCTTCGGACAGCCTCTCATTTCATGATGTCAAGTTTCGGAGGCTGAAGGGCAAAACGGCGATCGGCTTTGATGTCTACAATACCTGAGTTTGGGAGATGGTGAGGTTGAACCTCACCTGGTTAGGCTCACATGTTGCATTCTGCCTGAACAACTCTTGTGCACGCTCACAATCAATCGTGGATACCTGGAAGAGGATGAACAGGTTTATGTTGTCTTTCAACGTCGATGGTGATGGTAAATGATCGCATAGAGTTGGCGAACAGGTCATATTCTCCGCAGAGCCGGGCACGCTCTTCACCTCCGGCAACGTCACGAACCAATTCCACGAGCACGATCTCAACTCGTGCGTCCCTCACCCTCGCCCTTCCCCCCTCCTTGTTGCCACCTTTCATGCCCTAATCCACCTCTTTTCACAATCCCCAGAAAAGCAGTTCTTGCATATGCCGTAGACGTTCTCAAGATCAAACGCGTCATCGTCATGGGCCATTATGGGTGCGGAGGCGTCGCCGCCGCCACTCTCCCCGTCCCCGAGTCCGAGGTGGACAACCTCGGCCCCGTGCAGGACTGGATCGCGCCCATACGCGGTATCTACGACACCTCGGAGCGGTGCGTGCGCCTGGCCTGGCTTCATGTCCCCTTGTGCCCAAGTACGGCAATTCACGTATGGTAAAAACAACGTTTGCAGGCCAGAGATTGTGCGACACAGGAAAACGCATAAGATTAAGGTTGAGCTGGAAAGCAAGGAACAGTGGGCGAGGGAAGTGGCAGCGCCGCCGCCGCCGCAGCCGCACCTCCACGATCGTACGTTGTCGTATATACATGTCCGGCGTGTCTGACCCTTTACTGACTGGTGTTGTGGTTCTGGTTCTGTGCCTACAGCTGCCTTCCGTGCACTCGTTGAAGAAAATGTCAAGGCAAACGTCCAGCGCATCGCGCGCTCCGCCGTCATCTCGAATGTACGTCCCATCCCGTCCCACACACATACACCCACGCACCGTTCCCTCGCCCTTCTTCACACACATTAACTCATCTCGTTCGCACTACGCCGATCTGGCGACTCGGCCCGAGCACGAGCGGGAAGGCGTGTTCATACACGGGTGGGTGTACGACATCGAGACGGGCGAGGTGGCGGACCTCCGCGTCACTGTAGGCCCGCCAGGGCAGAAGTTGCCCGTCACGCCGTTCCCGACACATCACACGTGAGGTGGGGTGCGCGGTGGGTGTTAAGTGTATGTATGGTGTACTGTGCGATGTGTATTCTTGGTCAAAGAATGATACCGTTGGATCTTGACTGGGTGCGCGAGAGGGGAACTTGTGGTGTGGGTGTCGTGAATTTCAGTACATGACCTCCACAACAGCCACGACATGTGCGTTCGTCCAGTTTGACGATCCACATCGGCTCTAATAGTAGCCCACGAGTGACGGCTCTCAGGTCGGAGTATAGATGCGCTCCGGCTCACGAGCTGCTGGTGCTTTTGCGACCTCGGATTAAAGTCCCGGTTTCTCAGCCTGCTTCTTGTACTTGAAAGAGCTGAGGTCTGTTACTCTTTCGAGCTGACTCGGATGCACCAAGTTCCGATCAAGAGACGACCATACATACGTTCCCCAAATATTTTACGACACACAATAAGGTAAGTTCATCAAAGAGGCGGGTTTGCATTCCTAAGCAGCTGCTCAAAATACTCCTGAAACCACGATCCTAACATCCAACCTCGCATTAGCAACTTCGGCGAACCGAAAGCCTTTAAAAAAGAACTCACCAGCCTCGGGCGCGGGGATGAAGCTCGTCTCGCTGTGTAATTTTTAGCTTTAGATTTGATGGTGGGGTAGACAGACAGGGACAGAACGCGTACCTTCCGCACGCCTCGTCATATCGCTCAGCGGACGTGTCCGAAGTCCCATCAGCTTCGCCTCCGGGCTTCGCCCAGACGATGGCATCGACGAGAGGATCCGGGGTGTTGGTCGTCGGACGCGGGCCGAAGCCAGCGAACTAAGCAATAAAGGCGTTCAGAGTACTGAAGGCAATGAAATAAGGACTCATGGGAAAGAGGGCTGTACCTTGTTGTTGCACCAGTCGCCGCCACTGCGCACGGCCATTTGGTTCCCGCTACGGCCTTGGTCGATGATAAAGTGCGCGTCGATTCCCTGCGCGGCGAGGAGCGGTGCGAGCTTGCGGATGTACTTGAGCTCGTCGTACCCCTCCTGCGGTTGGTTTCCGAGGCCATTGTAGTTGCTACGGAACGGCTCATAAGTATCATTATATAAAATAACACGGACGTCATGTGTTCTACCTGACGTTGGTGGCTATTCCGCGAATTGTTGCCTTTGGGTTGATGGCTTTTGCCGCGGTGAGCAGCTCGCCGATGATGGTTGCAGTGGGACCGACGTTCTGCGAGAGTGGTTAGCCATTGCAAGAATGTTAAGTCAACGGCAAAGTTGATGGGCGGACGTACCGAGTCCCAGCCGAGCCACGCGCCGTGTGCGCCATCGAGGTATAGAGCCACGTTGGGAAGTTGAAGGTTAGCAATAGCATACGCGAGAGAACGCTGTCAATTGCTGAGTGAGTTTCACTCCGAATGATTCATATAACCACTACCTTTTGCGCGGATGCAGCGTTGCCGCATTTAGGATTGGCTGCAGGGAGTCAAATGAGGTCAAAAATAAGTCACGAATTAGGGGAACGCACCAAGGTTAGTAACCAAGTTACCAATCGCGTCGGTTTCGAGCTGGAGGACGACGCGCACTTTCGGGAACTTGAGTAGCTCCTTTTTTACCTGCTGAATGAAGGTCTTGTACTTCTCCTCGCCTGAGATTTTCGTTGGACACAATGCGGATATGGAAAATATGCAAGGAAATACCTCCGTTCGCCAGATCAAGTTCTCCTGCACTCTGTCACAGGAAAGCTTTCGTCGGACAAGGTAATGTAGGCTGGACGGTGTGTACGTACTGCTTTGGCGCTGCAGTCCCTATCTGGAAGATTGTAGACCTTTTTGGCGTCAGCGAGCACCCACTAGGTTTGGCTGAGATATAACTTACCTCGATTTGAACGACTTGCTTCTTGCCGGTGAGCCTTTCCGTCAATTCGGCCTCACGCAGCCAATCTAAAAGGCGGAGTTTAGAAGCTCATTGAAAACAATGTTTACGGCTACTTCAACATACTTGCGATATTTGGGATTGCAGCGAAATCTGCCACCCAGAGGAAAGACGAAACTGCAATCTTTCGTGAGCTCGAGCCAAAGTTCGTCGATTATGGTACATACTCTCGGTAGCGACCTTCAGGGCCTTTTTGGCAAGTGCGAACTCTCCGCGAGCGGTCAGACTTGCCGCAGCCTTCAAGACCTTGGGACGATAGACGGGAGATACGAAACTTGAGTCGAGCTCAGTGCTTTGCGCAACACGCATAAAGAAAGAATTAACTCACAATTGATGTCCCAAGAAAGGGTTGACCGTGGATATCGACTGAGTGCCCGTGGCAGCACCAAGACTCGCCGCCGCAAGCGACAGGATGCTGGAGGTGACAAGCAGCGAAGATTTCATCTTTCAAAAGGTAGATTGTATGGCGAGGAGGCGGTGGAATCTTACCACCTCCCTTCGCGCTTTTAAGCAAGTAAACGTCGTATAGTGATAAAGGTGGAACAAATTGTCGCATATTCCTCGGGCATCATGTCGACCCCGAGATTATTCCTTCGCAATTGGATTGGACCCTCAATTTAAGAGAATTGACAATATAGAAGTGATGAAAAGCGACGTGCTTATTTCAAAGTTCTCACCCAAGGGTACTTACAACGTGCGGCAAAACGCGAAATCAGCACCGGAAATCCTCCTGCTGTGACCGCACTCACACATATGGTCCTGGTGCGAAGTTGACGACGGTGGCTGACCTAGAGGTAGTTAACGCCGCGCATACAAGAAAATTGGTGTACTAAAAACTCACGTCCAGGGCCAAAGTGAAAACCCATGGGAGGTACAAGCTAGATAGTAGCGAGAATCGGATGCTGGGCACGGGCTTGATTATGGCTTGGTTCTCTGGATCATTCAAGCACGTGGTCCCATTGCACATGGAGTAGTATCGGACGACTGTCAAGATCGGAGGTATTAGAGCCTTGTCGTCGACGAGTACTCCGCATACCCACCTCCT
The DNA here is from genome assembly GCA_013368375.1 of Tricholomella constricta. Taxonomy (NCBI): domain Eukaryota; kingdom Fungi; phylum Basidiomycota; class Agaricomycetes; order Agaricales; family Lyophyllaceae; genus Tricholomella; species Tricholomella constricta. Next base: position 114,015 of record JAACJP010000056.1, read on the forward strand.
TGGCAATTCTTCTTATAAATATTACCATTAGGACTCGGAGGTTCAGTCTGCGAAAGCAGAATAGGACTAAGCCAGCATTCACTGTAGATTCTCCGAGCCGAGGACGGACTCTTTCAAAGGTCGGCAATTGGTCTTTATTGACAAAGAATAACCGAAGTTCGAACCTGAACTTCTGTGCACCGGAACGCAAGTTCAATCCAAGGTCCAGGACTATGGGTCTGCTGGACCTGAGGACCGGTTCCAGGTTCACTGAGGCTGAAGAATGTATTAACTTGTATGAACCCGTATGAACCCGTTCGAACCGACCTTGTCAAGTTGGGATTTTTAGGATGGATCGTTCGTGGCGTACTGTGTATAATACAAAGTCTCATAGATCTCATCCATTGAAGAAACATACAAATTGTTCTTGAACGGCGCCAGCCCAGCACCTGAATTAGGGTTCGACGAGGCAAATTTGACGATGTATCATCCCAATTTGGTCCTGCTCTACACATCACTTGCATTGTCGCACCAACTACCTTTGTTGAACTTCACAGTGCTCGATGCTCGGATGCCCCGACAGCATGCCTGCTCGGGGATGCTTGTGGGTGATTTCCGTAGCTGTGAGTAGAGTAGCGGGGTTCGTGTTGAGCGGCTGTAGTCGGAAGAATCGTGAGTACTTGTATTGGGCGGTGTGCTAAAGGTGGGTGGTGACGAAGACGGGGCCAACTAGGTGAAGATTCGATAATTTAGCACCAATGAAGAAATAAAAGAAAAACACCTGAAACCGTTGCCAACGAAGTTGGATGGACTGTCAGCTCTTCCAGTTGACGCGGCTCTAATTCCTCCCAGCAAATCGCAATTTCGCATCTAGGTATCTACAGTAATAGTACAACTCTGGAGAGCTGATATACTCAAGAAGAAACCTCAAGGTGCGAGCTTAAGCTTTACAGGTGATAGTACCGCCTAAAGCGGAAAATTCGACGCGACGCGTATGGTCACGTGTACCAATCTCTCATTTTTTGCGTTTACCTCGAAGTCCCACCGAGTCCTGTAACCGCTGCCGACTGTCAACTGACAGATCAGCGTCTGTTCTGGCTGCCAACTCGTCTGCAAAACAACCATCATGGTGGCTGCTATCTCTCCGATGGACGTGGATGATGTTTCCACAAACCAGCCGCCCCGAAAACGTCTGCGCCAGGACCCAGAATCTGTCGCCCAAAAGACGCCAAAAGAACCACGTCTCTTCGTTCCGTTCCGAGCTCTCGGTCTAATCACAAATTATGTCCCATTTGTACTGCAAACCAGGACGCACAAGGGTGCAACAGACGGCCCGAGGCTTCATCTATTAACTTGTTTGGGTCGCGCATGGGCGTTGTGGGAGGGAGGCAAGATGGGTTTGCTTTTCGTAGGTAAGTAAGCGTGTTTTGTGTGCTAGCATTGTAGAGTATAACGAGGTGTGTAGGACCTGATGCACCAGAGCAAATTTCTAGCCTTGCGATGGATGGGGATGCTGTATGGGCTGCCGCAGGCCCGCATGCCCTCAAGTATATCAGAGGGAAGGAGGTACGTGTGGAAGTGGTGGTGTGGCTTTGAAGCTTATCTGTTCCAGGTTTTAAAAGTGACGAATCCTCTTGGAACATCACTCTCGTTCATCACGATATTTGGGTCACAACTCCTTGCTCTGACCGAAGATGGTGGGCGGATGTTGCTGTGGGATACCAAGGAAGGAGGTGCGGACGCTCTTTACATCACATCTGGGAGGTTTCACTTATCTAATCCTTTCTCCTTGATGCAGTTTTGGATTCAACCATACAATTCGAGGCCGGATTCACAGCGACATCTATCCTGCATCCAGCGACATATTTGAATAAAGTGCTCGTTTCGAGTAGCCAGGGTATCATACAATTATGGAATATCCGATCACAGTGCGTGGCATTCTCTTCACAGTTTACACTCGTGCTGAAGTTGTACAGGACATGTATCCATAAATTTCCTTTGCACCATCTACAATCCACCCCTCAAGGAAAACATATGGGATCTACAGTACCCGGCTGTGCAATTACGGCCCTCGTCCAATCCCCTGCTGTGGACGTTGTCGGAATCGGATTTACCTCAGGAGAAATATCAGTCTATGACGTTCGCGCAGACGAAAGACTGATGCGTATGTTCATGGAGGGCGGTGGCGTAAGAGCGCTTGGCTTCAGAAGTGGTGCGCATCATATATGAAGCCTACCCATAGCAACTCATTTGCCTAACATAGATGGTCACCCGATACTTGCGTCTGCATCCTCTGCGGGACATATCGCGCTATGGGATCTCAATTCGGGCGGACGTTTACTTCATATGATCCGTGGCGCGCACGACGGTGCTATTAGTGCAGTGGAGTGGGTGCCCGGACAACCTGTTTTGATCACTTCAGGCGAGGATAACAGCGTCAAGGTAAAATTCCTTCTCCCGCTTCGAAGAGCTCGACACTAAATGCATATTACAGCAATGGTTGTTTGATTCGCCGACAGCAGCACCACGACTTTTAAAATTCCGCTCAGGCCACCACGCACCTCCGCATCTCATCCGATATTACGCCAACGACGGCAAGCAGCTGCTTACAGCCTCCAGGGACCGCAGCTTGCGATGTACTTCTGTCGTGCGAGACTCGCGGTCGTTCGAACTCTCGCAGGGATCCTTGGCGAGGAAAGCCACCTCCCTCTCCATTCCTATCGCCTCCCTCAAATTCCCGCCCATCACGTCAATATCCTACTCCTCTGCTCGCTCGAAAGACTGGGACGACATATTAACAGCGCACACGGATGAGACTTTTGCACGCTCGTGGACCATGTTGAACAAGAAGCTGGGGAAGTATACCTTCGGGTTCAACGATGCTGCGAAGGGTAAAGCCAAGGAACGTGCTCCCTTAGGCTCCGTCAAAGTAAGCCATGCACTTTTATTTTACCATCAGACGGCAGACGCTGACTTTACCCCTGTAGGCGGTGTGTGTGACGGCGTGTGGTAATTTCGGCCTTGCGAGTTCGTCGACGGGCGCGATCAACATGTGGAACATGCAGTCCGGGATCCAGCGGAAATCGTTCAATGTGGGACCATGCCCCCCCGAGGTAGCGCAGCGGTTCCAGTCAGGGACGAAAAAGAAGGAGAGGTGTATAACAGGGCTTGCCACAGATGCGCTCAATCGGACAGTGATCGCGAGTACTCTCGATGGAACGATAAACGTGCGTTCCGTCTTGCGATATCTTGTATTCTGCGGTCTACGTCTGATTCGGGTTTCTAGTTCTTCGATTTTCAGACAACGAAACTCGAGCATACCTTGGTGCTACCTTCTACTGCAGTGTCCATAATACTCCACAGCGACAACGGACTGCTCGCGGTTGTGTGCGACGACATGGTTGTTCGTATCATCGACATCGAGACTAGACGGATCGTCAGGGAAATGGGAGGGTTCCGGGGCCGAATACTCGATATCGTAAGCTGGTTTCCTTGAACAATTGTCTGCATAATCTGACCCTTCAAAGACTTTTTCGCCGGACTCGCGATGGTTGGTTACGACCTCTCTCGACTCAATCATTAGAACATTTGATATTCCAACCGGGCGTCTAATCGATGCCTTCCGGACGCCGAGTGTCGCTACTAGCATTTCGTTCTCACCCACGAACGACTTCTTGGCAACTGCTCATGTAGACAGTGTCGGCATCTTCCTCTGGTATGTGATAACTTGTATAGTTTCGTACTATCTTCGTAACTCAAATCTTGATAAAGGGCGAATCGCGCTCAATATGCTGAGGTTTCCTTCCAAAGCGTCACGGATGACGATTTGTTGGATGTCAACCTGCCCTCTATGCAAGGTGTCGCTGAGGACGATGGTATGTACACTTTTGTTTCTATTCCCATTATCAACTCGTCTAATTCACGATCAAAATCAGCTATCAATGCACTTAGCGCTCTGACCGTCAACGACGCACCAGTGGACGTGTTTTCAACGCCGCCTCAACTAGATGGTGAATTGATAACGCTGACGCTTCTCCCGCGTGCCCGCTGGCAAACTCTTCTCAACCTTGAGGTCATCAACGTAAGTGTCACCCTTCTTATAATCCATGCTTCCCCTGCATAGTCCTTTTCTAGCAACGTAACAAACCCAAAGAACCACCAAAAGCTCCCGAGCAAGCCCCCTTTTTCCTCCCCACTCTCCCAGGCGTCGAGACCCGGTTCGCACCCGCCGAGCCCAAGGCGGCAGATCCGAAAAAGCCGACGCGGAGACTGGAGAAGGTTGCTGGCACGCTGGAGAGCACGTTTTACCAGAAGCTTATGGCAGATGCTCGCGAAGGCGACTGTAAGCCTTTCGTGATGTTCTTTGGGTATGTGCTGACACCATTCCGCAGACGAAACGTTCTTCGTGTTTGCCAAATCTCTCTCGCCTGCTGCACTCGACCTAGAGATTCGTTCCCTGGTCACGCTTGAGAGTCTCGGCGTCTTCATCAACGCGCTTACTAGGCGGCTGCTCACCCGCCGCGACTTTGAGGCTGTCCAGGCGCTGCAAAGCGTCTTCTTAAGTGTCCATGGAGATGTGGTTGTTGAGAATGTAGAGCTGCAGGAGAACCTTGAGGAGCTGTTGGTAGTGCAGAAGAAGGAGAGTCAGAGGGTTCTGGACCTTGTGGCGTCGTCTTTGGGCACGCTTGCATTTGTGCGGGACACCATGTAGTTGTTGCGTATCTTACGAATCTTACTCCTGTGCTCAGGTTTTCTCTTGAGTGTATCATAACTTGGTTGGAAGAAAGGATGTTGCGCGAATTAGGAAGCGAAGTCCATAAGCTGCGCCATTTATGTGGCAGCAGCAGGCCCAGTAGGCCCAGTAAAAAGTCGCATCGTATTTGATCATGCCGTGTGAGCTCATAGAAATCATGCCACATTGCCAAGTGTATGCTTGAGTGCGCGCCCTGTCTACGACTTGCCTTAGATGAGATCTTCGGACCATCATCGTCACATTTTACAAGATCTATTCGATATCACGCGAATGATTTTTTGACTGGGCTTGACTACCCGTACATAGCTAGTTTCAAGACTAAAAAAATGCTGAAAAATCCAGTACGATAGGAATAGTAGATATTTCATGATTTTTGCTATGCACATGGTGAGGGGGTGCAAGACCACCAGACACTCTTGAAACTCGAGGGTTACCGAAATGGGCAATTGCCGCTATGTCGCGTCTGTTAAGGCGGTGACCCATCACATATCCTCTTGTCCTCTTGTCCTCATTTCTGATCTCTTGGCTGCATATTAACGACCTAGACCTCATGTTCTGGAGGTAGTCTGGCACAAAACTCCTCAGAGTGACCATATTGCTCAGTCCTGCGGTGCTTTTGCCATAGATTCGGGTTCCACAATGCTTCGGCCATCGACAGCCTGCTGGACAAGGAGGACGTCGCATTAGAGGCAATTCTGGACGAAGATGATCTGCTGCAAGAATGCAAGGCTCAAAACACGAGGCTTATTGACTACTTTCAACGGGTGGACGTCCTGCAGCGATTATTTGCGTATGTGACAGGTCAGATCGAGGGGGACGACAAGGGCCGTTTCAAGTGAGTCGCTGTTTCTTATCATATTTAGATAACGCTTTACGTTCACAGGTATCCATATGTTGCAACAGAAGTCTTGTGCAGCGAAATCTGGTCCATTGTCGAGACATCTATTAATGAGCAGACCCAGCTGCTGATACCGTTTTGGGAGACGGTTCTGGACAGATCTCCCGACGACATGAAGACGCAGATGGTCATGGCCTCACATTTCTCCAAAATCAATGCAGTATTCTTGAGTAAAAAGCCAGCAGAGGTGAATGCTCCTCTCCTCCTATACCTCGAGCACACGTGAATAGAGCCCTTCGCGTGCTCAGATGTTCGCCTTCATTCGCTCGCAACCGTCCGTCGTAGAACGGCTCCTGTTACACATTGAAACACCATCATTTGTCGACCTCATAGTCCGGATAATCCAGCTCGATGAACAACCTAGTGGTGCAGGGGTACTCGAAGTACGTCTCATAATCATTGTCTCTGGAGGGGATGTCTTCATGCATAGCCTTTCAGTGGCTTTCATCCGAAAACCTTATGGGACGCCTCATTGAGCTTCTGGCGCCCACTCACACGAGCGACATCCACGCAGTCGTGGCCGAACTGATCAAGAACATCATTTCAATGGCGGCACCGTCACCCGGAGCAAGTCTCAATGAGGGTCTTCAGAATGGCCCCGCATCAAACCGTTTCGCTCGAGAATTAGCCCGCAAGGATAACATCGAAAAACTTGCATCGTACATGCTCATTGACTATGAACCACCTCCGTTAAGTGAAGACAGTGACGACTCGGAAGACGAAGAGGATCACGAATCGCAGCCGCTCCCCAACTTCCACTCCAAGACCTCCTCCGTCGTGAATTCTGTCTCCATGGTCGTCGAACTCATTCGGAAAAATAATTCTGATTTCTTCGAGCCATATCTATTCCACACACTGCGAAACCGGCTTATTCAGGTGCAGCAGCAGTTGCAGGAGGATGGACGTGAGGCATTGGAGAGGGCAATGAAGGAGATGGTGGATCGCATGGGTGTGGTACATCTGGGACCAGTATTGGAGGTTATGATGCCAAAGTTGGAAGCACTCCAGCGTTACCTGATTCACCCACGATCTCTGGTGAGTCGCTTGCCATGCCGGCTTTGGTTTTCACTGACCCTAGTTATAAGAGTGGTCCTGTGAATACGACCATCGGCGCAATATTGCCTCTAACATTTGAACGATATCGAATATCGGAGTTGTTCGCAGAATTACTACACTGCTCGAATATGTCACTGCTAAATCGATCGGCTGAGGCGAACCGCATGTACGACTCAGAAGGTCGATTACAGGGTGGTCTGGCTGCGCTGGAGGAGTTGGCCCAGGTGATCTCATTGAACAACGGCGGCGATCACGATGCAATGGACGAGGGAAACGATGAGATCGAGCCTGCTCTGGAGTTGCCTGTGACGAGCCCTCACGGCTCGCTTTCCATGGACTCTGACGACGAGATGAGCGATGGTGAGCCCGGAAGCTCCGACGACGATGCCATGGAGGAGATCGTCATGTACGACGAACCTCAAACCCAGATCGAGCTATCTCCCATCTCAACCGAAACGCCCCTCCCCGAGCCCCATATCACCGTACCGTCCTCCCCCAATACCGCTTCTATGCCCTCCCCGTCCAAAATCGCGGCGCAAGGTGCTGCCCTAAGTCGTGCTCAAAATCCAGAACCAGATCCTATGGCGGGGAGCTCTCCGCGTTCGCGAGCATCCTCCAGGAAAAATTCAAGACGTACAACTATTCGCAACGACTCGACTGCGAGCGACATATCACTTCCTATCGGGGAAAAGCTCAAGCAGCGGTTCCTGCAAGTTGGCGTTCTCTCAACACTCCTAGTATGCCCCCGTTCCTGTCGGTCTCGCACTTAGCTAACAGATATCTCATTGGGAAACTAACAGGACCTGTTTTTCGAATTCCCTTGGAACAACTTCCTACATAGTGCAGTGTATGACGTCGTGCACCAGATCTTGACCGGGTCTGTAGACACAGGTTTCAACCGCGAACTGGCAATATCCCTTTTCCGGGATGCACATCTCATGCAACGGATAGTGGACGGCCAAAAAAGGAACGACGAAGAAACGTACGGAACCTTTTACCCTCTTTTCCAAATTACAGACATCTCATGAAAGATCTTTCTCGGCATTCAACAAACCTATAGTGCGAAACCAAAAGGCGTGCGGTTAGGGTACATGGGGCATCTGACGCTTATTTCGGAAGATGTTATCATGGCTCTTGAACGCTTCCCGCCAGACCTCCGCCTCATCCTGATCGAATATGCGCCCACCCCTGGATGGGACGACTACGTCATGGGGAGGTACATCGAGACGAAGCGGAAGGACACCCGCCTCCTCGGTGGTGGAAAGCCCGCCGTGGCATCTGCCGCCAGGAACGTTGCACGGTGGAAGGTCGACGAGGACGACTCGCCATTGGAACAGACGGCGGCAGTGGCGACCACAGCAGGGACGGTGAACGGGGCAGCGACTGCGCTGTCAGAGCCGAGGGGCGAGTTCAAACGTGCGGGGAGCGTGCGCACCGTGAGGGAGAGCACTGCGGACTTTGGGCCTGCGCCAATGATGGAAGAGCCTGAAGAGGAGGAGTCGCATTCGGCGCCACATGTTCGTGGCCCATCTTTTGCAACACCGTTGTTTTTCTTACAGTGATTTTTGGGGTGTGTGCACGCAGTTTGCGCGGTATCTGGCGCAGGAGATGCACACGTCGGATAATACCTCTGATGACGAGGACGATGACGAGGAGGGCGGATGGCTCTCGCAGTCGACGTTCGGCCTCGCTCCGCCTCCTGTATCTGCACGGCATCAGACGGGCGTGGGTGCGGAACGGAGACCACTGGCTCTCAGCACATCTGGTTTTGACGTGAGTTCTCTATATCCTTTGCTCTTCCTCTCGGACCCCACATTCCGCTTCTTCGTGTCTGCACTCTTCCCGTGTCAAAAGCTTTTTACTTACCACATCATCATCTTCCAATCACAACAGGACACATTCGCCCCTTCCAATGCAGCCGTGCGTGCTATGACTGAAGATCCTTTCAATCCGAACATAGACGTAAGTTATCATTGTTTACCCTCCTTTGCTTCTTCTCGTACATACATACATCCATCGCCTTCCGCCGCTCCATTTATCCTCTCAAGCGACAATCCGAAGCGAAAATCCTCACTTGTTGAATTCCACAGGACGGCTTCGGGCCCTTCTCAGATGCCGCCGCCATCGCACCTGCCAACGGTGCTGGTGCCGGTGCCGGAGCCGGTGGCGATGCGTTCACGTTCTCCTCGTCCTTCTCTGACGAATCTTTTGACTCTGAATCCTTTGGAGACTTTGGTGATTTTCAGAGCGCGAGCACGGAGGGCGACGGCGGCGATTTGACGCCTACGACGGGGAGCTGGACGTTTGCGAGTGACTCGAGTACGGAAGATGAGGTTGGGTCGGAGGAACGGGAACGGGAACGGGACCGGGACCGCGCGATAAGCTTGAGCCCTGCGGCGAGGGATGAGAAGGGTGGAAAGTTGCCCTGAGTTGGACGACGACCGGTGCGATGCGAAAAGAGTTCGGTGCTTTGCTTGGATAGAGAGAGAGATGTCAATGGTGTCGGGTGCTGGGTGCTGGGTGCTGCTTACCGGCTGATCGCAGCAGCCCTGCTTGTTTACTTGTGCCATGTTGTGCAACTAGTGTACATACGTCATGTCATGCTTATGGATTTATTGTGTCTCCTGCATTCTCCTTGCTGCTGTGATCATGAGTCTCTACGGTGAGCCCGGAGCGGGTACTTGACCGCCAAGGACACTTGTTCTCTTATCTCTTGTCACCATTTGCTTTATTCCTTTTGTCCTTTGTGGAGAAGCTATCCATCTATCTATATACGGGAGCACACTCCAAGAGTTATCGGAGCGCACGATCAGCCTTGGAACTGGTACCCGCCCTGCCGCGCCGTTGCGGTGAATTCAAGGGATGCTAATTCTTTTCCATCGGAATCGGCCAGGGCGCACTCGACCTTATCGCCTGCCACCAGGGCGCCGACGCCTTCAGGTGTGCCCGTGAGGATGAGGTCGCCTTCCTGCTCAGAAAAAAAAAGAAAAAAGCAAATCGCAATACATTCGGCGGGGGCGAAGTAATGATATAAGACTGGAACTGACCTCCAAGGTCATGATGGATGAGATGTGTTCGATCAACCGGGGGATGCGGAAGATCATGTCTGCGGTGGTGCCATCTTGCTTGGTGATGCCATTGATCTACAAGGCCAAGTTGTGTTACTCCATGCTGGACGAAAAGCGGATTGGACTCCAAGTCGAAGACATTACCTTGAGGAGCAGCCTGAGGTCGTGCGGCTCCTTGACCGTGCTCTTGGGGATGAACGGCCTTGGGGTTCGGCGTGCACGGGGATATCAGAACGCGGGCGCAGGCAGGAGGAGAGGACCCAAGGACCAAGGATACAAGACGACAACGGGCAACGGCCAAGTAAGCAACTGGCCATGGACACCCCGAAAACGCGGAAGGACTCAAGAAAACTCAAGACTTACCCGATGGGTGTGAAGGTATCAAACCCTTTGGCGGCAGACCAAGGAAGGCCTTGTTTCTTGACCTTGTCTTGGAGGTTGCGCGCCGTCATGTCGACCGCCAAGGCTTGGCGCACGCGAGGTATGTATGTATGTATAAGTTCATGGGGGGCGGAGCTGGCGCGACGCACTGTAGCCTGCGACGTGCGCTTCGGCGCTGCTCTGCGGGATGTCACGCCCGCCTTTGCCTATGACCAGCCCGAGCTCGACTGGAAAAATGCCATGGGGAAATTGATACGATGGGGATCTGAGGGAGGAGGGACACACACACACCTTCGTAGTGGGCGATGATACCACTTGGGATCTCGACGTTGCCTCCAGAGGCTACGTAGCTGGTTGTGGGCTTCAAGAAGAAGAAGGGCTCTTTGGGCGTGGGGTTGTTCAGCTCTTTTGCGTGTGCGGCATAGTTCCTCCCAATAGCGACAATCTATTCCACTGCGTCAGAATTCGGGGTTTAGGCACGTAGGGTGTATCTGAACATACCTTCTTTCCCCGTTGAACGAAAGACGCGGCAACACTAGCCATGTTCCGGGATGGTCCTCAGTCACAAAGGAGGGTTTGTAAGTAGGTTCGGGAGAGAACGCAAGTTTTGATCGGTAAACAAGTTTGTTCTCAGCAAGCCGGCGAAATTGACGCATCGAGACTTGAGGATATGTAGATATCAGTATTTGACATACACACCGCATCTCTCCTCGTCACTCTTCAAGCATTCTTGCTCTTGAAGCAGTAAGCTATGTAGAGCTTCTTGCCTGCCCAGCCAACGAATGTAAGAAAGGTTCGATCGGTCTTGCAAGGGTCTTGCAAAGTCACGCTCCGGCTTGAGCCCAAGAGACGCTTGGCATTCCCAGCCCGACTTTTCCTCTTGAGTCTTGACGGCATTATTCTGGCTTGGGGCTTGGCAGCGGAAAATGACGCTTGTGAGTCTTGAGCTTGACGCCGAGGTTGGCTTGGAAGATGGTTCAAATCAATCATATAAAGACGCCTCTTCACTAACTTTACACCGTTCTGTTTTAGTCGATACTACCCTTCGTTTCTCGCTAAGCTCCTCCCCCGCGCCCCTCCCCTTGGCTTCCCTGTCGTACCCTGACTGTTGCCCCTGCACTGTCTCGCTAGCGACTCGCTGATTCAGACAATCGAAACTCCCTCTTACAACCGACTCAACACAATCACCCGGGCTCATATGGCTGCAGGAGAAGACGGGTGAGCATACCATTTCCCTCGTCCTCCTAATACACGTATTTAAAACACGTAGACCCCACAATGGCCATCTGGGCACTACATGGGAGATTGTTGTTATAACGATATTCGGTGAGCCCCACCCCCTCTTCCTTTGCCTCCCCTTTTCACTTACACGTTAGCGCCATAGTTGTGCTAGTCATCGTCATACTGGGCACTGTAGTGTTCCAAACCCGACGGAAACATCGGCGGCGGCGGGAAGAAGCGCTCGATGCAGAGCTGGGGCGGCGGCAGGGTGAACTGGAAGCGGAGAAGGGGGATAGCATCGTGGACGGGGCGTCGCTCTCAGTGGTGAGTTCCAATCGATCGACCTTGCGCTATCCCAAATACTGGAATTAATTGGAACGTTATGAATTTGTAGCCTGAACCCACCGCAGACCCAGCACGGCATCCAAAATCGAGTCGAAGTAAGGCGTCGACCCCGACGTCGTCGTATCACGATCGCGAGAGGCCGTCAAAGAAACCTCCGGCCCCGCGCTATTATTGGGACCACCGATAGCGCGCCGCCCCCCAGCGCTATTTCGGACGTATTTTTATTGTGTGCTTCTTGTTCCCATTTGTATCCTTGTGTTGTATGATGATTTGGGGGGGTGGAGGCTTGGCATCACCATCCTGGTATGTTTTCTTCGTGGCTTTCGCGAAAATATCGTCTCATGCTGATTATGTGTCTCGCAGTGTATAATGTACTTATGGACCCATGGGCCGCTCGGTATAATCCCTATTTTGCAATGAAAGCTTTTTAATCTTGTCCCTCTGTGAGCTCATACTGCTTCGCGCATATGGTTAGTCGACTTCCAACATCCTGGCTTCTCGCAACACCTTTCCACGAAGCAGAGCTCGATCACGATCATGCAAGCTGTCAGAAAGTGTGCTTCTCCTCTATAATGCGGGCTTCTACTCTGCTCTGGGCCTCACCTGATCCCGTGCTTAAAGGCGAACGAAACTGCATCATCTTCTGCTGTCAAAATCATGTGCACAATGCGCAGTGCCCGGAGACCCACCTCCTGAGTTTTTGGAATTTTACATGTACTCACCTTCTCGGGCTGGAATTTCTGAGGTAATTTTATTGCGAAGGCTTGACTGGTGGATCGGTATTGTGCTAGGTGTCATCGAATGGTGTACCGAGAACTCAAGTAAATATACGCCCATACAGTGGCTCGGCCATGTCCATCTGAAAGCGGCTGCACATTCTTTCCCCCCGATCTGCGTGTCTGTCTATCATCTGGGAAGGGTATCAAACGCCGCACCATACATACCGTGACAAACGTCAGTTCGACATCTCGGGACAAGCAAATGTGAGCTCATGCCACTACTTTGTAGAATATCCCAGTCGCATCGCACCGTTTACTTGCCCTTCGTGATGAGACCGTCTTGATCATAGAAAGAAAATTAAACACGAGTTTCCAAGGCCTGAACTGTGGATATCAACATACCAATTACCTATCGTCCATCGGCTCCTTCACCCTGGGGAGCTTCGGTATCAGCTTCTCAACTATCTAAACTAAATCGACAGTCGGACGACGCTCCGCAGGGATCTCGATTCTCTCTGCATTCCATTCCAACAATCTGATCCTACATCAATCAGATTCCACTTTTCCCTTGGTAAACCCATCCGCTCCAAGCTGGGCCGCCCATTTTTCCCAAGGTCACTGCGGGCGTCGTGCGCTCCGTGCTCACATAGAGTCTAGGAGGGACCGTCGTTTGGTAACTAATATACCTCGTATGCTACGCGAGACCACTGGCAAACGTTGTACACGCCTTCGTGTCGAAAAGCTCTGGCGCCTTATCGGACTGCCATCGAACTTCCCCTTGTCCCTTTCGACGCTCCAGAATAAGGTCCAAGCCAGTACTAATCGCAAGAATACATGTCTTAATTAGTTCTGTAACCTGCTTCGATCACAAAAAGCTGGGAGGGATCATGGTAAGTTCCATAGTAAAAACAAACAAATAAGACGGTATGCGAACTCACTTCTCCAGTAGCATCGCTGGTAACATACAGCCTGCCGTCTTTTCCAAAGGCGAGACCGACAGGGCGGATGCATTTTTCGGGGCAGTACTTTATGTCTGTAGCTTGGACTAGGAATGAGTATGGCAGACCAGCCGAGGACAGGCCCAAGGGGAAGCGTACACTAGAGAGGGAGTGTCAGGAAATTTCATGCGAAACAAGGCAATGGAAAACAAGTAATGGTGATTGACGTACTGGACGACGCCATAGCCAGTAGGAGGCGTGCGGTCAAAGGACCCGTGGAACGAAACAAACGCATCACCGCTGAGCGTGCTTGGGAAGGATGGAACCTTTGTCGCGCTTCCACTGGGGGTGTAGAATTTGATGTCAAGAGGGGCAGAATGTGCCTAAAGGACGTTGGTCAACATGAAAGAGATAAATGATTTATCAACCACGGCATGAACATCATGTACCTGGAAATTCAACGACGGGGGCTGGTTGTTAGCAGGATCCTTGCACCACCCGGCGTCGTGTAAGAAATCGAGGTTCAAGCTAATCTGAGAGCCTCGCGGGAACCCGACGTATTGGGGGACACCTGCAGGATCAGCGTCGCCATTCCAGAGCGAAGTGCAGTCCGGGAATCCGTAAGATTTCGGCTTGATGGTCGATGGTGAACTAGTTGAATATTTAACCAATTCCAACTCATCTGAGGGGTTGTCGTTGGCGAAAAAGGGTGTAATGCCGCTGAGGCTGTTGATCGATGCTCCGTTCTCGACGACGTAGAGGCTCCGTGTGCCGGCGGGCTCGAGCGAAATGTCCACGCCGTGGGCGAAACCAGCTGGGTTTCTGATTCCGTAGGCGACAACCTGCCCATTGGCCCAGAGCAGAGCAGGAGGTGGGTATATGGGAAGACTTATCTGGGGAAAGACCATGCGGCGGATTTGTGAACGGCCAGACGCGGGATCACGCGCAGTGAGATCGATATTAGTCAATGGACCGGCACCAACTAGAAGCGCAGTCTTCACGCCCGCTGAATTCTTCTCCAGTAACAATGTATGCGTCGTTAGCACTGCGCTATGGTTAACAGAGTCGAGGCGTATAAATGGTATGACTGACCTCCATCTGCGGGGAGACCGTCAACCACGATATACGGCGGTAGACCAGAAACAGATTTGGTCGAAGGATCGTACTCGTAGGCGATGACAGCTTTCGCCGTGCTAACATACAGAGTTTTTCCGTCGACCTCGATTCCGTGCGTCAGATCGGGGTTCTTGACGACAACACAACTGTACGTTCGAAGCCCGGAGTTGGGCTCGTAACGCGCGTGAAGGCCGTGACCCCGTAACCACGCTCAACGACGAGCAGGTTCTGCTCCGCGTCAAAGGCGACTCCTCGCGGTGCGGTCAGATTCGAGAAGGCGACGTTTGCTGAGAAACCGGCCGCCACAGTTACTGGAGACATGAATGGTACCCCACTAGGTTGGAAGGTAGCGACTCCGAGGCGAGCCAGACCCGCCAGTCCGAGTAACGTCGGGAGAAACTTCATAATCGCAATGGGACTGACCGAGTTGTGATTTCGTTTGCGCTTTTAAACATTTAGAATTCTTGACAGGGCCGGTTTACCCTGGACGCTCGTGCTTGGTTGTTTTCTTGGGCTATTCAGCATGACTAGATATCTGTCAAACGACAGATTCTCGGATATATTCCAGATGAGAAATGTACGGTTTTTACGTGCCTGTCTCTTATGATTCAATGAATATCGCGAAAACCAGGGCAGCTAAGCCATACCTGACGTTCGCATTTCCAAGGGTCCGTTGGACGCTGTAGGCAACGTGAGGGTTCCGCTGAACAGATGCACCCCGAGAACCGTAAGACAAGAAACACACATAACCGAGGTAACCAGAGTATCATCAACTAAGCGATTCTTGGCAATACTCTTGGAATACGCGAGGCGAGACGGAAAGAACTTTTTGGAAGCGGATTATAGTCGCAGGACGCAGAATCTGGTGAAGAGACTGACATTTCCCTACATTTCCCTTGGATCACATGCTCATCGTCATCAGGAAGGCCGATATTTCGACGAGCGGCGGACCTCATGACATTCAAGGTCATATTATTGACTCACAGAATAGTAGGCCTGAAAACGATGCACATGAGTGACATTCAAAAAACAAGTCAGGATCGATAGAAAAATTTACATACGCCAACTGACGCTCGTTGCATCCCCTGATAGTAATTTGAGGCTGGAAAGAAGGTGCATTACTGATATGGTCTTCCAGGTTTAATTGCTCATGTAGGGTACGATTGTAGTAGCACTTCCGAAGGACTCCAAGTGTAGATTTACAGTGGACACCGAGAGATGGCCCTTAGAAGAGAAACCAGTGTGCTAGCAAGCGATGTTCTGATATGCATCGTTTTAGCCTTGAAGCGGCGGAAAGTCAAACGATCGCAGGGCGCGAAGTGTGGGATCGAATCGTCAGAGTACCAGTCGTGGTCGTGGTGAATATGACTACAATGAAATTCGAATGTCTTGACAATACATGTCGTGTGGGATCTACATCACCATTCCGAGGAGGCCGGCCCTGATTCGTTTATGAGGTCATCCCTATAAACCCAGTAAGTACTGGTGCCGTAAATTAAATTCCACCCCTTACAGATCGCCATGGACATAGTATTAAACCGTGCCTGTGTAAAACATTCCATATCCTATGCCGCAACATACCACACTGAGTACCATTATCAAGTGACGCTTAGACGCTTACTTTTGGCATCCATCACGAACGGCGGCGCCACACACATGGTGTGTGCGGCGACCTTTCCGAGTTTGTCTTCCTGGGCGCATGAAGTTCATCAAGTCAAACGGAAAGACCATATCGATATCGTTCAATAATCACTGAAAGTACAGCTGACCGACTTTAGAGTTGCCCATTTTGCATAATTCGCAAAAAACCGGATTCGTTGGCAGTCTTTTACGGCTTCCAGTCGGGCTCGACGATATTTATTGCAAAGCATAGCCTTCTAAGTGAAAATAGAGAATGCATCAAATCGAGACTGGAGAGCTTTCGGAATGTGAGGTGTACGGAGAGGAAAGATGTATAAAAAAGTTTTTACTTACTGCGTAGCTGTCGAGGTATCTGTCGACTAAATCGTATCAGTGCATCAGCGTGAAGGCTGTACGTCGACAGGTCGGGAAGGAGAAGAACGTTAGAGATACCTTGGGCCCATGTATGACCGATAATGTGCGGAACGACCTTAAACAGCACTGAGGGTAGCGCACGTAATGTGAGAAAGCAAGAGTCACCTTGTGTTTAGGCTCGAAAATGATCAGCCAACACTTCCGCATACACTTCACGTTTGTGAATGGGTACCCTTTTCTCAACAGTTTCCGGGCGCCGGAAGTGAAATCGCGGGTCGATTTATGTTGACGCAGGTATCTGTTGCGACGAGCTTGCACGTTTAGCCGTCTGCGCTTAGCTTTATTTCGCTCGGCAACGGGGTCGCTCGGTGCGAGACCAGCAGGCATACGATTGACGTTGGATGTAGATACCTCTCGCTCAATGATACGTGGCACAGATAAGCGCAGTGTGTGATAAAAGAAAGGGATGGTCACACGCTCGTTCATAGGATGTGGAGGTATGTGAGATATCGCGCGCCTCGGAGGATGTAGTACAGCGAAGTTAAGGTCATCAGACGCCTATAAGGCTGAGCAGAGTATTTACCAACACAACACTGTAGTCCTGAAAATCGAACGGAAGAGTAGGCGCCGAAGGATCCAACGCGGCTGGTAACACCTTGCACAGCCAAACAGGCAGCAAGAGATCGCTGACCATCGGCGGTCCACAGCGTTGGGTTCACGGAATCTTGGAACCAAGGTTTTTTGTTTTCTCCGGCGAACCTTGGACAAACTTGGGATCAACTCACGTCAAAAGTTGACGTCTGGCGAAAGGATGCGTGATCTGCAGTTGCAGCGAGGATAGGGCATGTTTCTATGAAACTGTGGTGGGCATAGTTGGCCTAAGTCGCGGCTGGCGTCGTTGTAGTTGACTGTGGAGTAGTAGCAGAAGAAAAAGGAGGCAGGGGCCGGAAGATCGACGCGAGAATATGCCGAGGAAGTCATGTGATTATCGATCGGCCGAGGTGAAATTCGGCCGGAATGTAGCGCGAGTCATATTGTCAAAGGACTAAAAAGTTTTGCAAGGCGTGCTAAGTGAATCCTGTCATCTTCTGTTCTCGCTCAGCCAGCAGCAGCTCTCTGCGCGTCTCTTCCGTCTCTCCACCGGGTCGTCTGTCCTTTTATCGACCATGTCCATCCCCGCTACCAGGCTGCGTGCCAAGGTCGCACCAAAATCTGTACAGTTCGCTCGAAGCCATTCCACCAAGGTCGGCGCAGCCTCATCGTGCTTCATTGAGGCAAAATCTCGTGTACGGGAACATGCACGGAATATTAGTCGTTCAACAGCACTGAACGCTTCTGTCGCACCACCAGTGTACGCTCTGTCCTTACTGTCTATTTTTAGCTTGCTAACGCTTGGTGTCGCAGACGTCCAACACCGGCTTCAGGATTTCAGCAGGTGCCTACGTTGAACAATGTGAATGTTAATCTCCCGCATCCAATGTCTGGCCCTGGCCCCTACCCCAACGCACCTTTGGATCATACTTTCGTTGGTATGTCCGGCGGGCAAATTTTCCACGAGATGATGCTTCGACACGGTGTTAAGCACATCTTCGGCTACCCTGGAGGCGCTATCCTGCCTGTATTCGATGCCATCTATCAGTCAGAAGCCTTTGATTTCGTCCTTCCTCGGCATGAACAGGGCGCAGGCCATATGGCCGAGGGGTACGCCCGCATCTCAGGAAAACCTGGCGTCGTCCTCGTCACCTCTGGTCCGGGAGCCACCAACGTCATCACTCCCATGCAGGATGCCCTGTCAGACGGTGTTCCCTTGATCGTATTTTCTGGACAAGTAGCGACTTCTGCCATCGGCTCAGACGCTTTCCAGGAAGCTGACATTGTCGGTATCTCGCGCAGCTGCACAAAATGGAATGTCATGGTGAAAGATATCTCTGAGCTGCCGCGGCGCATCAACGAGGCCTTCAAAATTGCCACCTCCGGCCGCCCTGGGCCCGTCCTCGTCGACCTTCCTAAGGACGTCACCGCCGGCATCCTTCGCACTCCCCTCCCTTACAAGGCCACTACACCCGGAGGCCATCTCGGGCTCCCCATGAACCCCCTGCAGATCCTGGAGTCCCCCGTAGACGTCAAGCTCATCGAGCAGGCCGCTGCCCTCATCAACCAGGCCCAGCGCCCCGTCATCTACGCCGGCAACGGTGTCCTCTCCTCGCCCCTCGGCCCCAAACTGCTCAAGCAGCTCGCGGAGAAGGGCAACATCCCCGTATGTACGACCCTCCAGGGCCTCGGTGCCTTCGACGAGACAGACGACCGCTCCCTCCACATGCTCGGCATGCACGGCAGCGCTTACGCCAATCTTGCCATGCAGCAGGCCGACGTCATCATCGCTCTCGGCGGACGCTTCGACGACCGTGTCACCGGCAAAATCGATGCGTTTGCGCCGGCCGCCAAGGCTGCTGCCGCACAAGGTCGGGGCGGGATTATCCACTTCGAAATCATGCCCAAGAACATCAACAAAGTCGTCGAGGCGTCGATCCCCATCCTTGGCGACGTGGTGGCCAATATGGCGTCTTTGGTGCCCCTGATTCGGAGTGCGCCCCGCGAGGAGTGGTTCAAGGATATCCGTCACTGGAAGAAGAGCTATCCGTTTACTTATGTGAAGAGTGGAAAGGGCGAGAAGATGAAGCCGCAGGAGGTTATCGAGGAGCTCGATAGACAGACGGCGCATAGAAAGGAGGACATTATCGTCTCTACGGGTGTGGGCCAGCATCAGATGTGGGCTGCCCAGCACTTCAGATGGAGACACCCTCAGACGATGGTCACTTCTGGCGGTCTCGGCGTATGTTCCGCTCTCCTTCCGTCTCCGGACCCGAGTCTTACCGTTCCTTTTCAAATTAGACGATGGGCTTCGGCTTGCCCGCTGCCATTGGCGCCAAGGTCGCCGCGCCCAAGAAGACCGTCATCGACATTGACGGTGATGCCTCGTTCAGCATGACCGCAATGGAGCTCGCCACCGCCTCGCAGTACAACATCGGCGTCAAGGTCCTCATCTTGAACAACGAGTTCCAAGGAATGGTCCTCCAATGGCAAGGTACGTCTGTCAAAACATTCTCTTCGATTGCACGCTGACTTCATTGCCCAAATATCAGATCTTTTTTATGAGCGTCGGTACTCGCACACGGAGATGACGAACCCGGACTTTGTCCTTTTGTCGAAGGCGATGGGTGTCCACGCCATCCGATGTCATACCGCCGAGGAGCTCCCTGCAAAGATGAAGGAGTTTTTGGAGTACGATGGTAATAAGCCCGTGCTAATGGAGTGCTTGGTGACGAAGAACGAGCATGTGTTCCCTATGGTGCGTCGCCTTTCTTTGTCCCCGTTTTTGGAACCCTTGCTGATGCTGCGTGTCTGCGCAGGTGGCCGCGGGCAAGGCGCTGCACGAGCAATTGCTGCACCCGTCGCTGAAAATCAAGGCAAGGACAGACTAGGGCAACGTCTTGTCTCTTCCTCGACCCTTTTCTTCCTCCCCCTTCTTAGCCTGGATCGGACTTTGCAGGCACCGATGATCGCTGCTTCTTACTGTCTGTTTACCCTTCGTCGATCACCACCACACTACGATTCATTCACCACTGCCGCCAACGCTCTAATGTACAACAACCACCACAACAACGGCTCTTTTCCCTACGTAGCCCCGGGTTTATCTTACCTTATATATCTTCACGTTGCATCCACACTGCCTACCTGACTACTTACCGCGACATGACCCACCCATTTGTATCACCACTAGTATCCGCCGACATCTGACTGACACCTGCGGGGTTAAAATCCAACACTAAACGAAAACGAGGACAGCTTGTGGTCGTCCTTTCCTTTGCTCTACTGTTTTTCTTTCTGGGTACATATATCTAGACACGATCTTTTATATATACTGCCATTTTACCTGGAACGAGACCATCGTATTTTATTGTGTAGTATAAGTTCACAAAGCGGCTTGAGCTTGAAGGCAGAGGTGCCCGGCCGTAAGTCGTGATATCATCGTGTCCCCTTAATCGATCATTCCTGTCACGGTATGTCTTCAAAACCAGCTTCATCGTCGTTCTATATTCTGTTACAACCTCGCTGTCTCGCACCACACCGTGACCGAGCTGTTCAACGTCTCCGGAAACCCCACCATTGTCACCTTTGCAGGTCCAGAGGTTTATCATCAAAGTAGACACCGAGTCCACAGTGCAACGGTATCGTCGGCTTAACGGGGTCTAGCGCGTTCTGCTTCTGCATATTTATTGTCGATCTAGTCCCCCAACGGCACCAAAACGATCCATCTCGTCCTCCCTGTTACTTACTTCGAACCCATCGCACCCTACCTGCTCGAGTATCAATGCGATTGGTTATGGTGGAAGCGGCAGCCCAGAGCATCCTGCCAGTACAGTATCGTTTCTGGATGCCCAAGATGACTCGAGCTCCCCAGTGATAGTTAATTATGTCAAGTTTCCAGGTTTTTATCTGATGCTATGCAGGCAGTTGGTAAACAAAGGGTACAGTTTGCTTCCAATGATGTGCCTCCGAAACAGGGGGGGAAGCACCGAAAAGAAAAGCTCAGTCTCAGTACGCAGCTCCCCAAACGGCACCAACACGATCCATCTCGCTCCCTTCACGGCCCCAGAACGCCACCAAACCCCATTGCGCCCCATCAGCCCCCGCATCAGCCGGGACAGTCGAAACGGTACAATCACTCGTCGTCTTCCCAGCCTGAACTGTCCTCCCCAGATTCGTCACCATACTAAGGAAGAACACCCGCGTTCTGTCGTTATACTTGGCGCTGCACGCCTGCACCTGCACGATACGCTCCCCTGCTCCAAGGGAGAGCGAGGATGCAGTCCCGCCTGTGCCGCCGTGCGTCGTGGAGATGGTAGCCCCGTTCACCTGTTGCACGGTATAAGACATGCCGTCAACCCTGTTCCCACCTCGCACCGTGATCGCAGTGAGCTTGGGAACTGCATTGCTTGCCATAATGCGGGGGACGTCCTGGAATGGCTCGCCGTGCGGGCCGCCTACAGGGTCCGCTAAGCGGATGGAGGAGGAGAGCTTCCAGCTGACGCGGCTGGAGATGGGGTAGTGGTCGCTCAGAGGGGCACCAGTGCCATTCACGAAGGCGTCGTTCTCGTTACTGTAGGTGGTCTTTTCGAACGTCACCGCGGAGCTGGAGCGCGTGAAGATCTTGTCGACCACCTCGCATGCAACCATCTGCGCCTGTGTCGTTCCGGGCGCGAAAGGGAAGGGGCATACGAGTGCCGAAGCGCCAGAGGCGGGGAACGATCCGCCACGGGCGTTCGTTATCCATGCGTCGCTGAGGGCGTTGGTGCTTAGGAAGCCATGGAGGGACTCTGAATCGCCTGCCCGCGTGTAGCGGGTGTTAGTGTCACCCATCACGACGACGGGCATACCGACGGACCGCTTTTGGATGTAGTTGGACACCTGGGCGATGTTGGATGCGCGCGCTTTGATGTCACCAGCGTCCGAGCCAGCGTCCGTGTGAAGGTTGTAAAGATCGACCCAAAGACCGTCGCTGACGCGGACGCGCATGAAAGTGAATCCTTTCGGCGTGAGGCAGTCACCGCTGTTCAGGTTGCAGTCGTTCCACTTGATGCGCTCGAAATCGATGTAGGGGAAGTTGGAGAGGGTGTTGAGACCTGAGCCGAAGGGAACTCCGCCTGAAGTCGGCGTGCGGAAGGCATGCGTGTCGGAGGCGTACAAGGCTGCGTGGTAGTTGAAATCTTCTTGGACGTTGATTATGTTGTACGGTTTCAGTCGAGGTGAGATCAACGGTGTGTTGACGGCTGGGTTTCCCGAAGAGAGTAGCTCTATGGATCGAATGTTTTATTATTGTTTACGACCCCAGCTGAATGAGGGGACCTACCAGGAAGGCCTGCGACATTGTAGGACAAGAGAGAAAACGTCCCCTGGGTCTGAGCTGCAGATGCATACAGAGCTAATGTTGACAAGGCTACCAGGCGGCTGAGGTACGTCGCGAAAGTCATTGGTGGCCAAACTTGTGCAGGTTGCCCTTCGTGTACAGCAGCCTTTTAAAGAACATTTTATTGCCAGGCGAAGCTCAGAAGTCATCAGGTTGGAACATCCGAAGCGCGTTCAGGGCAAAGAGATCACGTCGAGCAGGTGGCAGCGCAGTCAGGTGGGCAAGGCGGCGGCCATATTTTTGTCAAGATTTCCGGATTTCACAGGCCAGCGTACCTTTGTTGACGATATTCTTCGAACGTGAACAGTGCAAGTAAAGGGCCCGAAGAGAGCAATCGAGTGGTATGTGCACAGCAGGATATTGATGGAGAAATGACTAAGGCCAAAGCTAAGACCTTGAGACATGAGCAGGGCAGAAGGTCGTCGTCGCCCTTCACGAAAGTCCTACAGTAGAATGAACTTGCTTTAACGTCGTGGCTGGAGCAAGCCTGGGTAAGAGGAGTAGCTCTGCTGTTGTTTAGTTACAAGCTCGGACCTTTCCCGTGTTGTGAGCTTGACTCCGCGTCAATAATAGTTCCGATAGGTTGGTTGCCTATGAGACATCAAGATCATGGATGGATAGATGGAGGAGCGACTCATCGGACTCAGCTCCTTATGCGTCACGCGAATCGCAAACTTGACAGCATCCCAGAATGGTCATGTTTCCAAGGCTCAAGCCCATCGGGCATTTGCTTAAAATCATGAAGGTTCGCGCGAGCCTGACCTTGGCGAACAATGTGCCGCGGAGATTTCCAAGTCGCAAACCGGGCCGGTGGCCGGTGGCAGATCATGAAGCAGTTTGAACATCGCAGCCCAATTTACTTTACCTCAAACTTCCTCTGCGATCTTTCTTGCTGTCCCTGGATACGACGAGATCGCCATAATTCATTGACGAATCTGCGCCTTGGATGCTGATCGATGCGCAATTAAACTCGGCATGTCGGCGGGTGATATGACATCGTAACATGTGAAGAATTCAAAAGAAGCATTCGTCCTTAGCCGATGAAAAAATCACCTTAGCCACCGCCCGTCGCGTCGAAATCATACAGGCTCTTGTTATCACTGCTGCGCAATCCCTTCATTCCTCGAACAAGACTCTGACATTTTTGGTCTGACCAAATTGGGGAACCAACGCTTCTAGTAAGCTATTCGTGCAGGAGATATTTTTCAAACGTCCGATATACCGACCTCCTATCTAAGTAGGGTCATTGAAAAGTTAGCCCTGACTGCCTGTTGCTGGAGCGACGTCGTGGGGGCAAGACGTTTTAATACCCAAATAAACGTTTGGAAACTGGCACCTTCAACATTCCATCGACGCCGCGTAAACCAGCACCAGTAAACAATTTTCTGGCACGAGTTGGGAGAGCGGATTTGGAGTCCTGACCTTCATGGACTTCGCCTCAGGATCTGGGGGCGCTATCTTCAGTGGAGCAGCTATCTCATACGTGTTCGTTCAAATTCCTTAATCAATCTTCGTGCTATCATTGACTGAGACGAAAACACTTTCAGAATGTATGGAGTGACTTGCTGCCAGGCCATCTGGTACTTCAAGTCTTACCCCCGTGACGCCGATTGGTTAAAATGCATGGTAAAGAAATCTCGACAAGGTCATTCTACCGCTTCTAACCGACACTTGCGCCCTAGGTTGCATTTGTTGTACTGGTAAGGATTCACGATGTTCTTCTTGAGGACTATCTCATTGTTTTCTGACAGCTGGAGACCCTGCAATGCATCTTGATGTTCATTGTTCTCTGGTACTATATGATCCAACGAGGTGTGGGGGAAGATAGAGACGTTTTTACACGTTGTTCACACTGGTCCGTATGTTTCATCATATTATGGTAACTGTACTGACATCCGATTCAGGTCGATACTGGTAAGAAACATGTAGACCGCGACCTTCCCCGTCACTAAATTCACCTTCTACTATCAGGGCCAGACGATACCCACGGTGCGTTCCTAAAGTTTGTTCTCATCCTTGTAAACAAGCCTTACCTCGGCTCTTTCAGGAAGTCTGCTGCATGGTGGTCGAGAGGTAGATACTTTAGCTTGATCGCCGACTTTGGACAATCGGCTAAGTACGCCTCCAGTTACTTTCTTCGTCGAATGTGGAAACGTATGTGTTTCTGATGACTGCGTTTGGTTTGGAAGTGTCCGCCTGACCGTCCTTGGTGCTAGTTTCTACGAAGAAGAGACTTGCTGCACTGGCTGTGAGTCTCATCCGCCTGTGGAATTAGATATTAATATCTGACGTCAACGTGTCCAAAGTTTATTCCGTTATTTGCCGGCTGGGGTAAGTTCTCCGATACGTGAAATAGTACATAGTTGACGAAAGAAAAACAGGAATCACGATAGGTATCTTCATTATTGCTTGCTTTAGCTTGCCTTACTCAAATGGTTACCAGCGTACCTCATTGATTTGTGAGTAATCCTGCCCTGTGTTGAATCCCTCTTCTCACAAATATGTTTAGATATACATACCCATGCATGGGGGATCCAAGCAATCCATATGTACGTTCGTTAGAATGGGACGCGGACATTTACGGCCTGCCTAATGAAAACTTCGCAGCCTCTTATTTTATCAGGCACAATTGTGAACACCTTGACAGATTTTGTAATCGCTGTAACGATGTCGATGATTCTCCATAAACGGAGGCCAGACACTACTAGGCAGTAAGCAATCTTAATGCTCCAGATATTTACTCGTGGAATACTCATCAGGATCGTATAGCACAAACTCCCTCAAAATTTTGCGTTCCCTCATTATAAAATCCCTTTTGAGTGGTACTTTGATGTGGTCAGTTTACTCCCTGTTCTGTTTTCCTGCCACGCTGACATGTGGCAGCTTGTCCACCATTGCAGTTCTGGTTCTCGTAAGCTTTTTTAAGTCCGGCTATAGTTTCCTCACTGAACTACAACAACGTCCAGTTCCTTGCGAAACCTGGCGACGTCTACTATGTCGCTGCTTACTTCCTCCTCGGAAAAAGTCTGCTTCCCTTCCACTTTCATGAATCCTTTTACTAATAATTCGTAGTTTATGCAAATACTCTACTCGCGACGTGCGTATTTCTCCCTTCATCGGAGTTTCCAGATCTGATCTACCATTCTCTAGCCTGAATTCCCGGAAAACATTGCGCTGGCTCCCGAATGCCACCATAGAATTAGATATCGTTTCTGTTCCTTCTCGGAGAGCGATACACGGCATAGATGCGTTCGAACCACCAGAGTCTCCCTCTGCGCACACTGCTATGCTCCGTAGTTCGCGATCAGCTAGACCTTCCTGGGATTGCAGAGCGACGTGAAAGGATTTCATTGCAGCATTTCAAAGTTTATAGAAACCTAGAGGCATCATAATGGTCAAAACCGACATCGTCATCTTGTAGTATAGGTGCGTTCGACTTGTGCCATGTTTACAGTCGCTGGACTAAACTTTGTGACGACAAGCTTCAGCCCCCACACAACCTGCGATCTACCTGGTCGTGTTGATAGATGTATATTTCTTGCATTGTTTGCATAGACGCGCGCACGTAGGACAAAAATGTCTGCAACTGCGACTTGGTCGTGGCTTTACTTTTTGTCGTATGTCGACATTTTAAATACTGTCGTCAAGCACAATCATCTCATCTCAAAATGTCCCTGCAACTCAAGTTCTCGCACACTGCCGTCACAAACGCTTGTAAATGTTAACTGCTAATCAAGGAAAGGGGATCATATGGAGGAATTCGGCAGTACACATAATGGAACTATGTACCATATACCCAAGTGCAGACGGTTCGTAAAGAACTCTACAACTGATGAAGTTGTCGACTGGTTCAGGGCTAGCAGAAAAAAATGTGCCACGCCACCATCTGTGCTAAAGCATGGATGGTAAAGGTGTCATTAGTGGCAAGCACCCGGAATGTCGTTTAGCTAAAACAGGGCATCTGTGTTGGGATCGGAGCTCGGATCTGTTGTCTTCATTGCCCCTCTACCTCCGTCACGTATATTATGGAAATGGACACTTCTAGCTCACCCAAGAGCCAGCTAGTGCGGACTCGTGCTCTGTCCTCGGGCCAAGAGAGAAAATTGGTTGACTACCTGGATGAAAAATTCCTGCAACTCATGCGCGGCTACAAAAAGCGGTTGGTTGACTAAAAAACTCTGTACTTGCATTCGATGACACATCTTCACGGTGTTTCTGCATCCTACACGGCCATGTGTCAACACAGGTCAGAGCCTACCACACATCTCCCGACCCTGCACAACTATCTTGAAGCAAGCCGCCAAATCTTATCAGTCCTGCTCCAGATCCCACCCATAGACCCCTCCACATCTCTTCGAACGGCATTTCTCCTTCGCCTGACGAATGATTCTCTGAGCTCTATCGTAGGGTATCCGGCAAGCCCAAATTCCTTACCCGAAGCGCTGGATTGGCTCGACGACCTTGACCAAGCGTGGTTGGCCGTTCTCCAGGCACAAGTGTGGGACCCAGAGACGGGAGCGGGTGTCGACCTGTTCATTGATGCGGCAGACGCAAGCACAGGAATGAAGTCCTCGCCAGTTAGCCAGACGGAGCGTACGCGGTTGAGGAGCCTACTGGTGGGCAGCTCTACAGTCCTAGAGGAGTGGTTAGAAAGTCAGATGGACAGGGAAGACGATGAGGACGTGGAGGCTATGTTGGAGAGACTCGGTCTGCAGGCTGAGTTTGATGATCTATTCTCAAGGACACTTGATTATCTGGGGGCGTTAGGCGGTGTGGTGGTAGAGCCCGTGTAACACGTACCGTCCCATTTTTGGTACTTATTGGAAGAATTTGATTTATCGACTTACGCTGCATCTAGTCAAACTGTGTATCTTCGCATCCGTTCCACTTGTTTCTATCGATCCTTATGGAATGGTACTCCATGTACTCGCTTCCGGCGTTGGGGGAACGTCTCCTTCTCCTTTATGCTGCATCTAGTAAACTATGTATTCTCGCATCCGTCACACTGGTTTATATCGACCCTTATGGAATGGTACTCCACATAGTCGCTTCCGACGTCGCGTAACGACTTTCTTCTCCTCGTACTTGCATCAGGCGTTTAAAGGAATACAGCTTGTGGAAGCACGCCGTTTGTCCATCTCATATCACCTGAGTCCAGTGTGCCCCTTGTTCGCTACATGTTCGACACGGACTTCAAGGGCCTTCGCCGGGAGTACTTAGCCAATTCTTTCGTCTATGTACTCGGAAGTCTCGTCACATGCCATCCCTTGCGTAAAAAGCCATGGTCGTTGCTATTTTTGCTGAAGGCTCTGCGACCCAACATGTACTAGTATCTTGCTCCTTGCCTCTACATGCCTTGCCTTATTCGACGCCGACTCTTCGATCAATCATGCCCTAGATTCCTTAGCCAAATCCTCAAGGTATTCGAAGGGGCCATCATACCTTCGACAAGTTCAACACGTTCACACACGAAATGTCCAGACGATGGACTAGACGTTTAGACACCCGCTTTTCGGGAAGAACTTTTTATAGCCAAGGTCCATCCGAGGAGGGACGGGGTTCTATATCGAATTCATATATAAGTAAAGCGATGGCGAGACGATGGTTGACTACAAGTGGCAGTCTCCCTCGAGAGTGGTGAAAATTCTTGAAGTCTTTGATTTAGTGACCAACCCTCTTGCTCCTTGCCGGTGCGCTACTTCATCCGCATCTTGTCGCAGGACCTTCGTTGATCTTTGGCCTCCCTTCCTCGCAGATCATGCGTCTTTCTTCCCTCATCATCACTGCAGCGGCCCTCGCCAGCGCACGCCTTGCGTCTGCAGCCTGCTGGAAATCCAACACCTGCCCTGGAAGCTACCATTTTGAATCCAAGCAAAATATGTAGGCTCAATTCCACCTTATGCCCCTTCAATTCCAAAAAAAAAAAAAAAAAAAAAAAAGGGCCCACCTGGCACTTGGGCTAACGTACGCGTATTGCAGGGTTGACTTCGCCGTGAGCTTCTGTTCCACCACAGTCACACTGCCCGCAGCGTACAGACGTTCCGGCTACGCGTCGGCGTTCGCGCTCAGCGACTCCAGGTTCACCAATGCGTGGTTTGGCAACGTCACAGTCTGCTTGAACACCTTCATCGGTATTATCAACGCCTGCCATGGGAAAGTCAATGGCGGGACGGGGGATGCGGCAGCTACGCACTTGGCGGTATCTTTTGGAGACTGTGAAATTCTTTGACGTCCAGTTACTGAGTCGGAAATTGATGGGGCGGCGGACTTGGGATATGTTAGGATTTGCATGGGTAGCTATAGAAAACCCAGAAATTGTAACAGGATTCCGGTATCTAGTAGGTAGTAGCAGGTTCATGGTGATCGTCTCAATCATTTGTGTGAACTTGAGATCGATGCTGCCCTGAATGTTCAGAAGGAGCTGTGTGCATGGCAGAGGGTGCACGTATATGGCGAGAAGGCGGTGCTGGTTTGGAGGGACCAGTAACTGGGGGACACATGTAACAAGGTTTTTTTTCCATGGCCGACTATGGAGATATTGTAGCGTTGGCCATCTTTGATTAAGAGTCTCTGGGCGCCGCGTGAGCACTATGGTGCGGTTCACTGAGTCACCACCACATCGGAACAAGTCCCAACTTGGGGTGCAGTTGAGTAGTGCGGAAAGTCATTCTGTGTAATTGATCGACAAGGATAAACGCACGATTGACGAATATATACATAGTAGACGAGCACTTGATGGCCGACACGCCGGAGGCGCAACAACTGTTCTGTTGTGTTGGTCGCAGAAAGCCTACTAATTTATGTCAACAGTCAAAGATAGTTGTATCACGATATCGCGGTGTGGCGTTGATCGACTCTCATCAACTTACGCCACAACTGTAGGTACGGGTGCATGACGCCACTCGGTCAAATGTCGGTCAACGAGGACTTGCAAAACTCCATAGCGGTCCGGTAAGCAGATACACGACACGAACTTGCCTCCGTAAGCTCACGCACAAGCTACATGCATTATACATCGTTGGGACACATCGCCCGCTACTCCAGGTAGGACTTGGGTGCTCCCACGCTCCTTTTCGGCCTCCCCGTAGCACCATACACCACCTCCCCATCCGCACCATTCCCATTCCCATTCCCATTCCTCGTCCCCCTCTTATTTGCCTTCACCGACTTGCGCTCGATGGCCTCCCGAAGGCGCATGACGTCGTATACCCAGTCCCGCTCCGTGAGCTTCCCCTCACCCACTGAATGCAAGTCCTTCTCCTCTGCCCCCGACAGAAGCTCCACCGAGCTCCGCTCCCCCGCACGCCAGAGCAGAATCTGCAGGATCGCTTCGGGGAGGAGTACATTGAGGCAGTACTAGAAAGGTCCCGCCGGACAATCAGACGATGTGTAACAGCTCGGAATAAAGAATCGGGCTCACATCCACTTTTTCGATTCTGGAAAGGCCTTCGTAGGCGTCGCACCCTCGTTGCCTTGGTGGAGGTAGATAAGAGTCGCAAGTGTCATCCAAACCGGCTGAGCTGGAAGACTCCTGTTTGAATAAAGAAACGAATTAACACGGCATGAGAGAGAGTACTTTGGGGGAATCATTACTGGTATTGTGTCTGACATCCCAGAAATACTCAGTGGCGGCTCCAAGTCTTGCATCTGTAAATAAAACAATTTAAAGATGCAGGTGCTACATCGAAATGGGGTAGTATTACCTCTGAAGAGGTAAATGACGACTCAGGGGGACGCTCAACTTGAGAGGAAGGGAAAGTCACTTCAGTGCCAGTGGGCGACAGCGATCGACGACCCAGCAGCGGGCCGAGGCCCCTGCCATCTTCCAGGATCTGGGGTTCACCCTCATCGACGATCGCTTGCGCCCTCCTTTCGTCCCGCAAGCACCATTCACTCAGACAGTGCTGGAGAGTAACCACGTCGCGAGGGTCCATCTGTCCCCGTAGTCCCGCGCTGTTCACCACGCTCTTCCGTTTGGAGCCTCCGGCGATGAAATTATCGTGGCGCTCTCGAGCAGGTGCGTATCTGTCGTTGAGAATAGCGATGAGGACAGGCTTGATGTACGCGAATTGCTCGCGGATACTTAGTTCGCTAAATTCGGCAGTATCTGGAGGCGGGTCGACAGACATTGGGCTTGGAGATCGTAGATGTAGCTCATTCATGTGAAAAATGTCGTTGTCTTCATCGTCGTCGCTCTGAACTTCTTTAAAGTCGCTCTGCCATCTACCAAGCTACATATTGCGAGTATTAGAGCTAATGCGTACTTTTGACTTGGAGGGGCGTAATCCAGGGACGAGCGCACCTTGCACGTGGCGAACTCGTTCTCTTCGCTGGTGAAGAACCACTCCCGGGGAATGTCCCTTTGAACCTTGTCCAGAAACAAAACGCGGTATTTGGGCCGCTGTCGTTCTTTCTTCGGTGGTACATATTCCAAGATTTGTGCCGGCCAGTATATGGCAGACGTTGCCCTGTCCTGCGCCAGTAAGAGCTCTCCGGGTATCTGCAGCAACTCGTCCGGAGGCGGTGGCGACCACCTCGGCTGTGAAATATTCCCATCGACATGCCACGCATCCTCATCCCCCATTTCACTCTCAGAATCAGTGCTCATCCTTTTCCGCTTCCGCTTCCGCTTCCCTTTCCCCTTCTCCCTCTTTCGCGGTGTTGCTTGTGTGCTCTTCGTCGGACTTGGCGCAGAGTTTATAAACAACTCGAAGTCTGTCGTCCCCACTTCCGGCATCTCGTCATCATCATCATTATCGACACCGCCCTTCCTATCCTTTGCCAGTCTATCCACCGCATCGCGCCACCGCTCTTCGTATTCTCTCCTGTCATACTTCTGCTTCTTCCGGGGTGAAGCTTGAACATTCCCATCAGGGGATATGTTCACAAAAGTAGGCGCTCTGAAACGCATCCTCTTCTGCGGATCCTCCAGCGATAGAATGTTCTCGTCGGTCGGCTTGTGGATTTCGATGATCGTCGCGCCTGGCTTCCTATCCCCAAACAGCAACACTTTCAGTGGTTTCGCGGTGCAAGATGCCGATTTGATCTAGTGAGCACACATGAAGGTTAGTTGCAAGGACATGTGCTGGGACGCGAAGGGGGACCACAACCTTCCCAGGCCACCAGACTCGATCTCTAGCAACAGGCTCGATATCGTCAGGCTCCAAAACGCGTGCATCGAGATCAACCAGAACCCAGACGTAGGTACCCAGTTTTCTGAGGTCCCATGTGTCCAGGTCAAAGTCGGGCAGCCGTCTCTGAGGTGTTCCCGGCACGGGCTCATGCGTCGACGGTGTACCGGGCACATGAGGTTTCTGGGAAAATGGTATATCGGGGATCGTGGAGGTAGTTT
The DNA here is from genome assembly GCA_013368375.1 of Tricholomella constricta. Classification (NCBI taxonomy): domain Eukaryota; kingdom Fungi; phylum Basidiomycota; class Agaricomycetes; order Agaricales; family Lyophyllaceae; genus Tricholomella; species Tricholomella constricta. Next base: position 145,804 of record JAACJP010000056.1, read on the forward strand.
TGGATTCTACCGGGGATGTTAGTGGAGTTAAATCAGAATCATCAGAGTCATTGAGTGCGGCGACTTCGGTTGGGAACGCAATGCCGATTTTGGGGGGTGTCGGGGGCGGTTTTTGACGGGGCCGCGGGCGGGGACGAGGAGGAGGCGCGGTGGGCGTTGAGGACGATGGCTGCGAGGGCAGCGTACGCGTCAACGTCGTGAATGGCATTCTAGTTGAACGATAGTTGGCAGGCGCCGATATCACAACTTCAAGTTGTCGCGTCTGTCACAGATCCGTGACACCCCGGGTTACCTTCCTCCCATCATGCAAGCTCACTTTTCTTCGACGTCTACTCGTGTCCATGATGCCCAATTCAACAGATTTACATTCAAAGGAGCATAGGTCACATGACAACGTATTCCTAGCCCAAGAACGAGGTGTTTCTGCCAAGTCTTCTTGCCAGAGTCCAAGAGCTCTTCCACTACTCAGCACCACCCTCTTTTCGCAAACCTTTCGCAGGCACAGTCAGCCAGCGTTGCATCATGACTCATCTAAACCCTGCGCCAGCTTATCGCCACTAAGAACGGTCTTTGGCGTTTGAATGGACATTCCATTTAGGAGTGCCATGCGCGCACAATGGCCAGCTGACCACCCACGTTCCATTTTTCAAAAGATATATTTTGAGCTTTTTACACGATGCATGTGCGGGGTAGCCACAAGTCAAGCTGTGCCTTCGCAGCCTGGCGCGTGGTAGGTATGAATACAAACTACAGCGAACAGTGCATCTCGCAGCTTGTAGTAGTGGCATGCATCCGTTTTTGCAGAACTCGGAACTGGCAAAGAGAGATTGGAAAATAAATAGAATCCTGAAGTAATGAGAGTGAGTGCGGGAAAGGGAGCAGAAACCAAAAGGGAACTGATACGTGAACAATATTGAAGGAAAGATGCTTGGAGTACAGTGAGTTGGAATTTTGGGCCCAGATGAGATGTGTGGATGGTTGGGTATAAGGTCTAATGGGGAAGAAGGACTTTGAAAGGGCATAAGCTAACAAGAAAATGAACAAGAAGGCTGGGGCCGTTAGTAGTTTCATTTGGTCAATAATCGTTGTTGACCTCGGGTCTGCGTGCACCTGCACCGGTAGAGTGTCTTCGCCTAAGGCGTCTGCCACCAGCGATTGACGACCCCTTTGTCGAACCAGCAGAAGATGAGAATTTCCCTGCCAGGCTGAACAAGCGTTGAAAGAATGCGGGCTTTTTGAATGACTGAGGTGATGTCGGGGACTTTGTAGTCGATGTAGCCGTGCCGATCGATGGTTGAGGGCTGGGCGACTGTGAAGCAAGTTTGAGCCGTGTACATGCCATGATACCTCGGGCCCCGCCGGAGAAGATTGTGCCGAGGGCACGGACAACGAGTTGTTAAGAATGAGGTACTCACAATGACGTGTACCTTTTGCCCCGCAGACGGAAGAACGTAATAGGTCCCTTCCGAGTCACGGCTATTGAGCGACGAGGATGAAGAGGAGGGGCTGAGAGGGGGCGGCACCAACGACAGCGACCGCGCCCGATCATGTCCAAACCTGAAGTTATTGCTGCGCCCGCTCCACGTCCCCGCGCGCTGCTGCAGCTCCTCCTCCCGGACCTGCGCAAGCGTATGCGCGGGCGGCACCATCGACGACGGGAGGCCTGCAAGCGCATGTGCCTGTGCCTGCGCCTGCGCCTGTTGATGTGCCGAGTGCACGGGCGCGGAGTGGCTGTAGATCATCCCGTTCGGGCCCATCTGTGGCGGGTGGCTGTAAATTACGGGCGGGGCGTAGCGCGGGCGCGAGCTCATCTGCGATGGGGCGTATATGATCGCGGGCGGCTGCTTCTGCGTGTGCAGCGGCGGTGGCCGCCCTTGTGTGTATGGGTGCCATAGCTGTGGTGCGAAAGGCGGCGCTTGCGCTTGTGGCGGGGCGGAGAGTGGCGGTGGTCCTTGTGCTTGCGAGGGAGGGTGCGGGTACGGTGTCCGTGCGCGGGGCGGCATCGGGCCTGGGAGCGGGGGGGCTCCATGGGAACGGGACGTCGGCTCTGCGGACCTTGGAAGGGATTTAGAACGGGGTTGGCTTGAGGAGGAGGACGGCACCGGAAGGGCGGGGCCGTAGGAAGGTAGTACTCGAATCTCCTCCGGAGCCAATGGGGCCTGCTCAGGGTAGTGGTCTGACCTGTGAGGGAAGGACTGAGCGAGTGGCGAGCTTGGGTGTGACCCTGACCGTCCGCGCTTCTGGGCATACGAGGTGTGAGAAGACGTCTGAGAGGTTGGAGACCTCGATACACTTTCATCTCGTCTGCGACTTGACCTGCCGGAGCGGTGGGGCTCTGCGTTACGGGGGATCGGAACATCGGGCTGGCCATTGCCATAACGCAATATCATTCTTGGGGGAAGCGAATGCGAGCTTCCCGTGGCTGATACCGGCGAAGATGGGACCCAGTCATCAAGAGTAGAGGGAGGTACAGACGGAGAATAGAACTCTGTCTCTTCGTGAGACTGAACCCAGTAAGCTGTTCTTTCACGAGAAGACATGTATTCGCGGACAGCCTGCGAGGAAGTGGTGTACTCCGTCATCTTGGAGTCTTACGCGGAGACTAGCTAACGCAAAGCCAGATTGCGTTGAGGGGCACAATCTAGAGCCGAAGGATAAGGCAGAATGGGTCAAAGGGGGGACTTGAGCGGTCCTGGGAGCACAAAGGTTTTATACGCCAGAAGAAGGAAGGGTTCATGAACGTGCTGTTGTGATTGGCATAATGCCGGGAATCCAGATTATCAAAGTGTGGATAAGATCAGAACGTGTCCACCTCGAGGCCAGGGCTCGCGGCCTCGGATGTGCCCTCTTCCAAAAGTGTACCGTGAGATCTCATGCACTCGTACTTCATTGTCGTGAATAAACCTGGAGTGCTTGTTCGGTGATGCGAGTGGGTATCAATACGATCACCAAGGACGAAGACGCGGTCGCAAAGGTCTAAAAAAACCCAGTCTTTAGAGTGGGTGATGTCGATGAATGTCAACAGGAAGAAGTCAGAGTCATCAGTTTCTGAGTCACGCCAGCGCTCAAAAACACTAGTCATACGATGTCTGTACAACACGTCTCGTAAACTTTCTACACCTATAGCTGTCCGGGCTTATGAAAGCCAGAGCACTCGACACAAATGTGCGATCGAGCTTCCAACATTCGACGAAACCTCGGTCCAGCGAATAACAATTTCCCTTCATTAAATTCTGCGCAGCCCAATTGCCCAAATTTTGTCAACAAAACTCACAGAAACCGTGAAATGAAAAACCGCAGCTGTCTTAGGAAAATATCAAGATGATATATGGACAATGAGCTGACATCACCTGGGAAACCCCGTCCCCAAAAAGCCCGTGTTGACGTTGACATGCTGCACGTCGGCCGAGCATTAAAGGCTCGGATTGGGGAAATAGATGACCCCGCATGGGCAAACTAATCTTACCTGAGAAGATGGGCCCCCTGACGGCGACTCGGTCAGTGCGGCAAATATTACGACCCCAAGGAGTTCAGTGCCCCACAAGACTTGTAGCTTAAAAGTATGTTGATACTTACATGATTCAGACCCATGATGCATAATGTATAAAGCAGCTTCACACCAAACGCAAACTAACGAGCTTCTCCCCACGGCATTATACCACCATCAAAACTGAAGGAACAAAGCGACAGTTGCAGCCGAAATTAAGAGTCCAGAGAGGAGTTGTTGGGGTGCCAGGGTATAGCCGCTGTTTGACGTATTCGTGGGGCTAGGGGCGGAAGAGGTCTTCTCAGAGGTCTGTGCGGGCTTATCACTGGGCTGCGACGCAGGTTGCGAGGGGATAGCAGTGGTGGACTCGTCCGTTTTGCCTGTAGGGGTGCTGGGCGCGGCTGTGGTTCCAATTTGTACGGCAATGCGCTCGATTGTTTCCGTCGCCGTGACGAGTTCGCCACTGAAAGTGGCCGAGCAGATGGCAAGGTCTCCGGAGAAGGAGCATTCTCTGCCAAGGGTGAACGCCCCGCCTGGGGGGACGTAGGTGAACGACATGTCGTTCGGGCCTTCGACCAAGGTTGCTGTGGATTGGGGCGAGATCAGGCTTCGGTCATTTGTATGGGCATAATAAGTCATACCAGTGCCGGGCAAGCCGCCTTCGGCCGCATCTGTGAGTACTCCTTGATGCACCGCCCACGTTGTGCGACCTTGTTCATCAACACCCAAGATATCGGCAATGAGGGGCTGGGGATCGGCACCGGGGATGTAAAGAGAAGTCTGGGCGAACGCAGCTGCGTACACAACGTGATCGGTCAGCGTTTCATCCAACGCGGACGACGTAGGGAAATTCGCATACACCCAGCGAAGACGGCCATGAAAGTCAGAGGAAGAGACAACATCTTCAAAATTCAGAGAGCGCGTGGTAAGAGATAGTGGAGGATTCTTTCAACTTGAGGAGTCGCACTGGTCGAGGATCGAATGCTGGAGAAACCAGGTGCTTCGCCTCAAAAAAAAGTTGGCCATCAGACGATATATTGAATTTTTCGGAGACCGACGAATGATGGTGAGCTGATGGCGATAAGAAATTTGAACTTCTCAGGGGCGACCAGCATTTTATATCAAATTTCAGAGCTGTGTGATGGAAAGCTTCGGAACGAAGGATCTCGACCTCGACAGACTTCGACCTGGACAAAACACGCGGTCAGGGGCACAGTGACAGTGTCAGAGTTGCTAGGCAACGTTCAACACGTGGCGGCCACGCGAGGAGCGATCGTTCCGATCACGAGATGCAAACTGATGCATAGTGAAGTGAACGAGAAATTCGAGATGCGCGTCAACATGACGCTGACAACCCGACTGTGGATGTCTAGCAATCTGCGGGTATAATTCAGACCTCGTTATAATCTATTATTGAAAGACGTTACTCACAATGTGTTAAGCCTTGATTGAGCCTCGCTAAAAGTAAGTGAGTTGCATTGCGTACAAGCTTTCCTGGTACCCGCGCGTGAGGACGGGTGGAAGGGCGCCGGCGGTGGCGCGCCTACACTAGATGGCGGTTTGGCTTAGCGGTTCACACAGTAGACAAGACAATGTTATCCTTCGTTGCGCGGGGGGAAAGTGAGCTACTGTGTTTACAAGAATCTAATATTACTGACCTTCGTTGCGCGGGGGGAAAGTGGGAGCGCAACGAAGGGCGGGGGTTTAAGTATGTAAGGTTGAGTTTAGGGTTGGTATTAAGAAGTCGAAGTCAAGAAGGTAGGTAATGGGCGTGCGAGTGTAATAATTAATCGAAGCGTACGTTCAATGTTCCGAGGACCCGTGAGCAAGTGGTGAGCCTGGTGGCAGGCTTACACCCCTCCCCACTCAAAAATGTGGCGTCTCTCAGACGTCGGTGCCGTTCTCTGCTTCCCAGATGTCGAGGGCCTCGGTGTCCTCGACCATCCGTCCTGGGAGCCATTCGTCGTGGTCACGGTCATACCCAACCCAACGAACAAGGTACTGTTTGCCGCGGCCGCGACGTCGAGCATCGACAATCTTGTCGATTAGGTTCTCCTCGGTGCCGTCTTCTGTGACGACGGCGCCCGGCCTGGTGAATTCGCGGTCAGGGAAGAGTGCGGCGTCGTTGGGAGTGAAACGCTTGAGTAGACTGGCATGGAAACCCGGGTATGTTTTTGGGCTGTTGGGGAGGCGAAGTGTGTACTCGGATGCCTCGGGGAAGGCTTTCACGACGGTGTAGGGGCCATCACTTCGTGGCATGAATTTGGCCACGCGCTTCTTCCCCTTCCGCATATAATTACGGCGCCGGTGCTCAGTCGATAACATGACGAGGTCGCCTTCCTTATAGGCAATCTCCGGACCACGGTGCTCATTGGCGTGGTAAGCCTGACGGACTTTAGCAGCTAGGAGGTTGTCCTGGGCCTCCTTGACGTCGAGTTCGAGACGGGTAAGGATCTCGTGGGCGCTCAGCTCCGCCGGAGTGGCATCAGGTGTAGGAGGTGCAATGGGAGGGATGATACGTGGGGAGCGCCCAGTCTTGAGCTGGAAACCTGAAAATCCGGTGGAGGCATTCACCGTGTTCATCATGGCGAATCGCACGCGAGGCAACTTGGCGAGCCAACCACGCTGGTTGTTGTCGACGTGGTAGCGGATCGCCTGATTGAGTGTCTTGTTGGTCCTCTCGCTAGCGCCATCTGTCTGTGGGTGATACGCGGTGGACATCTTAAGTTTAACACCCGTGAGTTTGTGTAGGGCGGCCCAAAGTTCAGCAGTGAAGAGGGCATCACGGTCGCTCACGATGTGGAGCATCAACCCATTCTCGCAATACCATTCGTCAAAAAGGATGACCGCGATCTCAGCCGCGGTCATGGTGGAGTGGACCCCTGCAAGGCGTATATCTGCGCCTAAGAGATCGGTCATGGTCAAGATTGTGTCTTTACCGTCTTCCTCAGGCAAAGGCCCAACAAAATCCAGAGCGACGGTGTCGAAACGTGCGTCGGGTACTGGAAGAGGGTGCAGAGGCCCCGTCGGTTTTGACGTGCGACTTTTATTTCGCTGGCAGGGTGAACAAGAGGGAATGTAGGCTTCCTCGAGGTCCCGACGCATGTTCGGCCAATAGTAGGAGCCGCGTAGCGCCTCGTAACTCTTGTCAAATCTGAAATGCCCCAGCGTGTCGTGTGCGAGGTTGTAGAGGAGTTCACGAACTCGTGGAACCTTAGGGATGAGGAGTCGGCGTCCTACGTACAATAATCCATTCTCCTCACGCGCGCCAGCGATGCTGCCGGCGTTGATGCCTTGGCGGAGCTGTTGGGCAAAGTTGTCGGCTTCGTAGCCCGCCAGGATTTCCTCCAGGAGTTCCTTATCTGCAGAGATGTCCAGGGTTGCGAGTCCTGCAGTTTTGCGTTGAGGATGGCGGGTCCAGGCTAGCGCGCAGGCTGCGAACATTGCACTTGGTGTTTCGTCTGGCATACGGGATAGGGCATCCGCCGCAGTGTTATCTTCGCCACGTATGTAGATAATGGTATAATCGAAGTCAGCGAGATACTGGGACCACCTCATCTGGCGGCGCGACATCTCCTTCTGGGACTGGAAATACTCCAAAGTGCGGTGATCTGTATAGATATCAAACTTGATCCCCAGGAGGCTTGTTCTCCACTTCTTCAAGGCCTTCACGATTGCTAGGAGTTCCTTCTCGTGGACCGGGTAATTTTTCTCTGCATCGTTGAGCTGGTAAGAGTCGAAAGCAACTGGACGAGCCTTCTCCCAAGTCTCTCCAAAGCTCAAGATGGCTCCCGTGCGGCGTTCACTGGCATCGGTGGTGACGAAAACCTTGCGGGTGGGATCATCGTAATCGATGACGGTGAGGCAGTCTGTGCTGGTGACGATAGCTTTGATAGCATCGAAGGCCTTTTGGTGTTCCTTCGTCCAAGGCGGGAAATCCTTGTCGCATTCCTTCGAGGTGAGGGGCGTCAGGACGCTCGTGTGTTCAGCGAGCGCTGGTAGGAATGCCGAGAGGTAACGAGTGAGACCCAGGAACCCGCGGACATTGGTGGCAGTCTTGGGTTGAGGCCAGCGTAGAACTCGATCGACCTTGTGGGGGTCGGCTGAGATGCCTTCGCCCGAGATCCGGTGTCCCAGGAAGGAAATCTCTGTTGCGAAGAGAATGGTCTTGGTGAGGTTACAGTAGAGGCCTGCAGCGCGAAGCGCTTCGAGGACCTTGGTGGTGTTCATCTCATGCTCCTCGATCGACGAGGACCAGATCACTATATCATCGAGGTACACATGGCATATTTTACCAATGTGCTCCCGTAGCGCATCCATCATCCGACGCTGGTGTGTGGCGGGGGCGTTGCAGCCACCCATTGGCATGACCGTCCATTCGTAAAGGCCCCAAGGTGTGCGGACTGCAGTTAGATGTATGTCGTCGGGATGCATTCGTGTCTGGAAGAACGAGTTCGTCATATCTATCTTTCCGAACACCTTCCCGCGTCCACACGCCGCGAGTATGTCGTCTATTCGAGTCAACGGGAAATTATCGCGAACAGTGTTGGCGTTCAGCTCACGATAATCATTCACCCAGCGTGGAGGCACCGTTAAGTCGGGTATCCCGTTCTTGTATTTGGGAACGCAAAACGCTGGGGAGGCATGTTCGGAGGATGAGGGTCTAATACGCCCAGCGGCGAGGTGTTCATCAACGAGTTTCTTCCAGGGTTCATGGAATTTCTTCGGGGCGGAATACCCCCGTCCTTTGACGACAAGGTTGGGGTCTCGGAGTCGGATGCGGTGGTAGATTTGAGCCGGGAGGTCTTCGACAGTATCCGGGAGGCGCACCGGGAAACGGTCACTGTAGCGTTCCTTGAACTCTTTATCCTTCCGATCAAGTAATTCGACAAAGGAGAGCGTCTCGATGCGTTCTCGGACAGCAGCCATGATAGGTGCAGGGAGAAGATATCCCGCAAGTGCCGGTTCTGAGGGTGTTCCCGTGGCGGCGGCGAGACGTCGTTCTTTCTTGGGTGTTGGAGGTGGCGTAACGCGTTCTGGGGTACAGATGCGTGGAGGTGAAGTTGGTGGATTCATGAGATCATAACCAGTACGTTCATCAACGGCAGTACGCTTCAAGGGATGGATCACGAGATGGCAAGATGAAAGAAATGGCATTCCCAAGATAAGAGGCACAGGTAAATCGTCATAAACTTTAGCCTTGAAGCTCCCCGATCTCCATACACCTCTGCCCGACGTGAGTTCCAATTTGACATATTCGGTGCAGGTGAGCGGCGTGGACGACAGCGACGAGAGGTTGTCTTCCTCTTTGGGCAGGGGTCGGCATCGGAGACCGAGCTGGTCGACGAGCGATCTGCTAATCACTGTGGAGGGACAACCGATGTCAAGCAGAGCGGGGACAGGAATGGGAAAATCGGAGATGTTGGGCCCGGAGGCGTCAAGGGTGGCGACGAGATGGGGAATGGTGAAGGGAGAGCCGACGTACGAATCAGTTTCGTTGTCAAGATTATCCGCCACAGTTTTGACCTGGGCAGTGACGGCGGCGGCAGCCGTGGCACGCGCAGCCTGAGTGCTGTGCTTGGGTTTCGCGGCATTGGCCATGTCTAGAGTGAGCTCGACGTATGTGGCGGCGTCGGGCCAAGCATTGGCAGCGGTGAGAGGGCAGTTCGGGGTGCGATGTCCGGCATAAAATTTACGACACCTAGAACATCCGTCGTGGTCAGCGAGTAGGCGCTTCTCGGAGTCAGTGAGCTTAGGGAGGTAGCGACGGGTGCCGTCGTTGCTATTGGAGTTGCCTTTAGACGAGCGTGGCTGGGGGTCGGTGATGCGACTGAGGAGGTCCTTCTTTTCGGAGCGGCGGGCGGCGCGCGAGGCGGCATTGGCGTCAATGAGACGCTGGGTGCGTGCGTCCTCGGCCTTGATGCGGTCGTCGCGTTCTTTGACCTCCAGCGTCCAAGAGTCGAGCTTCGTCGAAAGAACGGGCTCGTTGAGAATGTTGAGCTTGAGCTCCGGGTTGAGGTTCGCCTCGAGCTGGACCTTCAATCCGTCGCTGGTGAGGGCGTGGGCAGGCGAAGAGGTGGTCAGGATGGCGTTGAGGTTTTCGAGTTCGATTTTCCAATCGATGAAAGCGCGGGTACCTTGCTTCGAGGAGATGATCGTGTCCCGGAGCTTGTGCGCCCAATTCTTCTCCAGAACGAGAGCGGCAAGCTCGTCGAGATAGCCCTGAAGAGAAAGCGCATCGATGCGCGCCTGTCCAGCCTGGTACCACGCGACGAGGCGAGGTTCGAGCATGGCTTCGGCCACGAAGCTGACGATCTCCGAGTCCGACTTGCCCGCATGTTTCTTGTAGCGTTTACACGCGAGGGCCCACGACTGGAGGACGAGGGGAGTGATTTTTCCGGCCGTGAGGACCGGGCAGTCTTTCATTTTGGCGGTGCGGACTTCGGCGAGTTGGTTGGACTCCATGGCGTGCGCGCGAGTTGATGTGGACAGGGATGATGTAGGCAGGGGTGATGTGGGCAGGGACGATGTAAGCAGGGGTGATCGGACAGGGTATCCCGAGTGGTCAGAATCGGTATCAGTCTCGCTGTCAGGTGGCAAGATGTTCGCGCGCGGGGCTACGAGAGGTGAGCCGGCGTTCGAGCCCGAAGGTTCTCGTGTAGCCGCGGTAGTCGGTAGACCGGGGACTAGCGGGTAGGCTGCAGGGTTAGCCTTCCGCGCCGATCGGGTGAGCAGAGGGGTAGGGGTGGTTGGCCTGCGAGACAGCGTGGCCTAGACAACATTGTCTTGTCAAAAAAAAAGTGGAAGGGCGCCGGCGGTGGCGCGCCTACACTAGATGGCGGTTTGGCTTAGCGGTTCACACAGTAGACAAGACAATGTTATCCTTCGTTGCGCGGGGGGAAAGTGAGCTACTGTGTTTACAAGAATCTAATATTACTGACCTTCGTTGCGCGGGGGGAAAGTGGGAGCGCAACGAAGGGCGGGGGTTTAAGTATGTAAGGTTGAGTTTAGGGTTGGTATTAAGAAGTCGAAGTCAAGAAGGTAGGTAATGGGCGTGCGAGTGTAATAATTAATCGAAGCGTACGTTCAATGTTCCGAGGACCCGTGAGCAAGTGGTGAGCCTGGTGGCAGGCTTACAACGGGCGGGAGATTCATACAACTCATCTTGCATCCACTGGTAAACGAGGGGGGTAAAAAGAGAGTAGAAGCTAGCTTATTAACCACTGAAGAGCATCCGTAAGCAAGCACTAGGGCTGGACATCCATGGTAAAGCAGTAGTAGCGCAGCTCCGCCTCAGGAACGAAACTCGCACTAGGGTTGGGGGGTATCCCTTCCATCTGCCAAAAAAAAGGAATGTCAGATACGTTCCTCGACCCCAGGTATCGAGTTACGGCACGCCACACCACACAGCGATTTTTTTAAGTCCCAGCCCAAGAACCTGGAAAGGTAATATTGATTCGAATTGAATTGAGGGCGCGAAAGCCTTGTTGAAAGAATCGACTTCGCAGTCGTGTTGGCCCCGAGTTGCGCTTCGCGTGGACAAGCTTTGAAGCATGGGAAGACATTCAAAGACGTTCAAAGGACTTGGCGTCTTTGAATGGGGCTTGACGTAAAGTGTCCATGTGTAAATGGAAGAACGTTTAGGAAGGAGCCGCCGGTCGACCCCCTGTGAATGTCGATGACGACGGATCTTGACAGGAAGGGAAGGGGGAAGGGGCAAAGTAGATTGTTAGAGATCAAGGCCGTACGCAACGCTACCCAAAGCTAAAGGTACGAGTACCACGCCCCACCACGGACCAGTCGCTTTGGAGGAGTTGGAGGACGGAGACGGACCGGGTTGCGTCTCTGATGGAACCTCCGGCGCGGTGGTAGTAGCCTGACCAGATCCCCCAGATGCAGTACCAGTACCCACGGAAGACATTTGCGAGGAAAACAGCGTTGTATTCAGGGTGGCGGGGCTTGTGGCCTGGGGTGATGCTACCTGGACGGGGACATGTGACGTCATTTCTGTCTGCACCGCAGTGCTACCCCCGCCGACGAGGGTACATATCGCAAAGCCCTCGGAGAACGTGCAGGCCTGCCCAATCGTGAAACTGGCGACGGAGTTGGCGTATGTTAGCGAGGCATCGTTAGGGCCTTCGACGAGCGTGGCTGAAATCATTGAATTTCAGAATGACCTTCCCCACCGTGACAAGTATCTCAGAAACGCGAATGAGGAAAAGGAATAAGAGTAACGTAGAAAGTCGGAAGCGACAACAGAAAAAGGAACCTCATCCAGATAGAACCAATCCAAGCGAAGACAGCCTTGCAAGAGTTCACGCATCGCAAAAATTAAAAAATGACGCACCCGTCCCAAAAGTTCCCGACCGATCGGATGCATGGCCATTGGTCGAAATCGTCGCTTTACCTTGGCGCAACACCCACGTCGTTCGCCCATCCCCACCAACACCCAGGATGTCGGCGCTTACAGGCTGGGGCTCGAACCCAGGAATATACAAAGAAGTCGTCATCTGGGCTTCTGCAGCAGCTGCATCTGGAGATCTCAAGCCAAGTCAATTCAAATCATCATCACCATCATCATCATCATCATTAAGGGGGCGCAAGAAAAAGGGGGGAGGTTATGTGAGTGTGCTGTGTGATGTGAGTGCAAGCAAGATCCGTTCCTGACTGACATTTGGATTTGGACCCCGGGGCTACGAGAGCAAATATCGTAGAAGCTATTACTGTTCGAAACATCTTCGAATTCCGAGTCGTCCATGTTCCAGCCGCCGCGACGTCGGGAGAGGTTCCGAACAGTCCCGGCATCATCATTATGAGAGTCAGAAGTTGCAATTGCGTTGTGCCCAGGACCGAAATAGGTCGATTTCTCGCCCGCAATCTGCGGGGGGGAGCAAATGAAGAGACAGAGACAGAGACAGTGAGAAAGGTGGATTAGTCAATTCAATCACTGTGGAGTTTGGTGACGTACGTATACTTGCGATACGATAGGATACGTTAATGAATGGTTGTGGAATTGGTGAGAAGAACGACCTCGTGCCGCCACCGTACATCCGGTGTTTCAATTTCAAAGACCGCGATCGTGCAACAACAACAACTTGGAGAGCAGCAACCCGAAAACAAAAAAGACTCGGCTTTCCTAGGATATATTGATATACATACGGTTTGGAGATACACTAATCTGTCATCTGTCATCCGGAGCTGCAGCTAGAGGGGGCGGGTACAAGGACAAGGACAACGACAATGAGAGCAGACAGGGGGCAGGGCAATGGTTAATTTTTTGATATAAGACAGTGCAACCCCAAAAGAAACCTTTTCGACTCGTTTTACTAAGATTCAGATATTTATATACATACGGTTTAGATACACTAATCTGTCATCCGGAGCTGGAGCTGGAGCTAGAGGGGGCGGGTACAAGGACAAAGGAAAGGGACAGGGACAATGCAGAGGGGGAGCAGACAGGACAGGGGGGGCAGGACAGTGGTTAATTTTTTGATATAAGGCAATAAATAATACTCTGAGCAGGGGGGGGGAGGTGTCAAGTCGTACAAGTCAAGTCGAGTCGTACAGGTCAGTCGCCGGCGTCATCGCGAAGAGGAGGGAAAATATAATAAGTTGTAGTAGATTAAAAGAGTAGAAGCGAAAAAAGATCAGACTTTACTTGACACCACCAGTACACCAATAACCAATAATCGGATTCGGAGAGGAGAGGAAAGGCGGGGGTAGCAGGGGGGGAAGGGTTGGGGAAGGATCGGTCATGACTCGACCTTTGCAATAGCAGCAGCCTCGTTCTTCTGATTGATATCAAACGCCGCATTGATGCTCATCTGCGTGAGCTGGCTCTGCACCCCACTGCGCGTCGCAGGCGTATTCGTGCCAGAGTGCATGGGCGACATGCCGAAGCGCGGCGTGATCAGCCCGCTGCCCCCCGCGCCAAACAGGAAGCCCCCGCTGAGCCCGTCCATGCTGTTGTATCCTGCGGAGGAGAAAGCGCCGCGTCAGCATCTGCGTGCAAAAAGACAGGGAGGGGAAGAGGGAGAAGAGAAGAAAAAGGCGTACCAGGAACAAGCACACTATCCCAAAACCCGCTGCTAAGAATATTATCCATCGTCAGCGCGCCCATATTGTCCTCTGGCGGGGGGTTGGGCGCCATCGTCGGCGGGAACGTCGACATATCTGCCACCGGGCCCATCTCCCCTTCAAACTGGAACTCGCCCAACGAGAACCCCGCTTCGCCCGTGTTGTACCCGCCGCTACCGAACCCAGGCGGGCCTATCACCATGTCGCTGTGGCCGTGGCCGTGGCTCTGACTTTGGTTTTGGTTTTGGTTGGAATAGGACGCGGAGGTATCAGCGCCGTCGCTGGTGCCGTGGTGCATCCCGTTCGGGTTATTCGACTCGCCATTGTTGTTGTTGATGTTGGTGGTGGATTTGGCAGCGACGAGGGCCCGGAGGAAGTGGCTGTACAACGCGGGCGTGTGTAGAGGGTTGGCAGCGCTATTCTCCAGGACATCAGCGACGTCCGACACAAGACCCAGTGTCTTCTGCTCATCATCAAGGAATGCCTGGAATTCCGGGCGGATGAGCTAGGGCACAATAGCGTGTCGTTTGTCAGGTCGATGTTGCGCACAAATCGTTTAGTGAAAAACTAACCTTGAGTAGACTAAGCACAGCGTATGACGTCAAGACACAGTGCGAGTCTGGGGCATACTTCATGAATCCGGTGGGGCCCAGCCCATCCCGGACGAGCGTCGCACACACCGTCGCCGACGAATGGCACCGCGCGAAGAAATGCCCAATGTCCACTGGCGCGCGCTCCAACGCGTTTTGGAGCCCGAAGGAATTCAGCACCAGGAGGGCGTAGTTGTAGTAGAACTGTGAGATAAGCTTCTTGTACTCGATGGACGGCTGCGTTTCGCCTGTGACGCACGCACGCAATATTAGGGGGGCGCGGGAGAGGAAGAGAGAAAAGAGAGCGAGACGCACCTGCCCAATCGCGCGCTTCGACCCATTGTTGCCGCCACGCAGAGAGCTGCGTTTCAAATGTCTTGATGACAAGCATATAGTCGCAGTGTACCTGCAGCCCTGAGGGGGTGTCTGTCCCCGAATACAAAAAGTCCAGACACCGCGAGAGAATGCGTTGCAGTTCCTTTGCGCCAAGCGTCAGTGTAAGCATGCATGTATAGACAAGTGAAGACACTCACGGCATAGGCCGTAAGCGACGGATCAGACGAGATGGCGACAGGTGAGCGACACCACTTGTCCGCATTCCTAATAATAGCACTACCACCCCCCACACGCACGTCAGTGAACAGAATAGTGCAGGGTGGGGGTGGGGGCACTCACTCTTCCTTGATGGAATGGGGCTTCCCCATTTGGGCACTAAAGCTCCGATCCAGACAGAAACACATAATCCACGTCCTCTCGCGGTTATGTACCTCCAAATCACGCGCCCTGCCCTCCTGCGTATCCTGGCTCGCGACTGTGGTCTTCCGATGCAGATTCAGATCCGTCGCCATCCTAAGGCCATGTTCAGTAAAAGAGTCGTAATAATTTGCTATGGAGGGGCGCACCGGATGGCCATGCCCAGGAGGAGCCACGTCTTGTCCTGCTCGTATCGCTCAACGGCGCCACAGCCCCATAGGGAGAGGAGGAGATAGGCCTGCACGATCTCGACGGATTTGTAGCCCTGCGCCGGGACGCTGAAAGCCAATTTCTTCGCGAGCTCCGTTAGCCGCGGATGCAGCTCGGGCTTCACTGTGTAGAATTTGCTGGCGATGGAACAGACTGTGTTAAAAAAAGAAAAGAAGACATGAGTCAGCATGCGGAGCAAAAGCAAGGATAAAAATAGACTCTAGGTGAGGCGTACGCACTTGTGGTTAGCAGGAACGGCGAGCGGGAGCAGACGAGGGAGGGAGTGTGAAAATTACGGTCTAGAAGAGTACCGTGCATCTAGATAGTGAAGCCCAAAAGTCAATTATATGTGCAAGGGGTCAACTGACATGAGGAAAATGGAACATACGCTGATGTGATCAAAAAATCTGGGGGAAAAAAACGGAAAAAAACAAGGCGTCAGCAGACGTCACGCAGCGGAAAATGAAGGAACGTACATATTGAATAACGCGACGACGTCCTCAGTGCCGACGAAACTGAGCATCTCCGGCTGGATCTGACGCTCAATGTACAGCCGGCGGAGCGGTAATATTGTCATCGGACCTACGCAA
The DNA here is from genome assembly GCA_013368375.1 of Tricholomella constricta. Taxonomy (NCBI): domain Eukaryota; kingdom Fungi; phylum Basidiomycota; class Agaricomycetes; order Agaricales; family Lyophyllaceae; genus Tricholomella; species Tricholomella constricta. The sequence goes on from JAACJP010000056.1 coordinate 161,511, forward strand.
GTTAGAAACCAGATGAGCTGCAAAGAAATTATGAGACTTACCTGGCTTAAAGTAATTGTCGCTCGCAACGCCCATCTTGGGGTTTTCGCCCGGTTCCGATGTTCTTGCCAGCATGGGGCTAGCATTCGGGTGCAACGCCCTGCGATTCGCCAAGCTGGCTTCAGCGAGCAGACCCAAGGGATTGAGAGCATTATCTGGTAGGGAGTGAAGTTTTGGGGACCCAGGATCCTCCTGGTGGTGGTGGTATGATGACTGGCGGGTGGGCGGCGGGGAAGGAGAGGCGGCGATGAGGGCCGATGTGGAGGCGGCCTGGGCGGTGGGTGAGGGCGAACGCGACACCATGCCTGATGCGATGCCGGGATTTCCGATGGAGCGCAGAACGGTGTCGAGGGTCCGTTCCATTTTACGAAGAGAGCGCGTGAGCAGCTCGTGTTTCCTGCGGGGCGCGGGGACGTTAGCATTGGCTGTATTAGGTGGGGAGGTGGGGACTTACTTGGAGGATCGCTTGCCTCGGTTCGATTCTTCAAAAATACATTCGTGATTGCCAGCCATGCAGCGCTTACAGGGCCCGCCCTGCTCTGCACCGACACACTTCATCTTGAGGCGACGACAAACGGTACAGGCACTAATGGGAGGATAAATATAGTGTGATCGCAACACGAGAAAATGTCAGTTTACCGGGAGCCTCTGGTGGGCTTGGCCTTGACCTCGTCCTTTTCTGCTGTCGGGCTCTGTGATTCGGACCCGTCGTCCTTCCGTGACTTCTTCCTGCTGTCATTTGCAGTTCCGTTTGAGATAGAGGATGCGGAGCGCTTTCCATTGAGATGTGAAGACGGGTACATGTGTTCAGTGGGGGGGGTTCCTAGGGTATCGGAGCCTTGGGAGGAGGGAGAAGAGTAGTTCGGGGGGAGAGAGAGGTGCTGAGGGAGATGATGGGGGGGCTGGGGATAGTGTGAATAATAGGGGGGATAGAGGGCGAGAGCAGGGTCAATGGGTATTGAGGGGGAGGGAGGAGGCTGCATGGACTGGGAGTGAGCCATGTGCTGCTGGTCGTGCGGCGACATTGGATAGAATGAGGGCGACAATGTCTGTGGGGGAGCATAGTAAGAGGATGAGTAAGCATAAGAAGCAGACATGAGGGCGGGGAGGAGGAGTGGCTACTTGCAGACTTTTTAAGCAAAGCAAAAATGCAGAAATGACCTTGGATTGCGCGTGGGTCCGTTGACGGTTGTGAACCAGTAGCCCCAGAATGGACACACTCGAGAAACAGAAGCAGGGACCCGCAAACTCTTGCAGATTCCACGTTCAGTCGTCCTTTGACACGCTCACAGCTTCTTCTCGGACTCTGATCCCCTTTGATCTTTTGCCCTTGTCTCGCGCGCTTGTGACTTGTCCGAGAGTGCAGCTGTGAATCTGCGGGCGTATGTCAAGGAGATGGTCGGAGCCAGGTCAACTCAATTCTCACAAGGTTCAGGGGTCACATGTTTTGCGCCCCGCAACTCTTGGCACTCGTCCCCCAACGACCCCACCGACCCCAACGACCACGACGACCACGATGACCCCCAGACTCCAACAACCACCAACGACCATTAACCCTCCACATCTCTTCCTCCACAGTTTCTCCACACCCCGGGGAACAATCCCCGCATCGACCCCTCTCCGCGACCCTGGGTCTTTCGGAAGCATTACCGCCCCCACATACTCTTAGCATACAGTCTACCTTAAAGTCTCTATAAGATTCCGTTTATCTTTAGACCATCAGCCTCCTCGACTCTCCTCGACATATTCTTGGAACCCCTCTCGGCTTCTTTGCCAACGAACGATCCCCCCGAGCCGCCCACTCTCATCTGCTTTTTCTAAAGGCACATCTCAATCCCCGCCTGTCTTCCATAAATTCAAATTTTCATCACATCACGGGTATGCATAATTACTCACCCACTATTTTCTCAATCTCAAGGATGAAGCAAGTCACCGAACGCTGCAGGGACTAGGGACCAGGGTATGCGTCGAACACAAAATCGTAAAATCCCGAGAACCGTCCCGCGCCCGAATCTCTCCTTTCCCCACCCTTCGATGGGCAGCACCATCACGGTTCGCTTTGACCTGGGGAACCGCCGGCTCCGCTGCCTCGATGCATCACGTACAAGGTCGGGTGCTTGCGCGATCACAGCTCGTCCACCGCGGCTCGAGGAGACAAAGTTCTACACCGACGACCATATCACTATTTAGTCTCCGCGACAACAATTCCCTCATCCAATGGAGAAAATGCATCCTTGAAACTTCACACATACACAAGTTTGCGTCTCATGGGACACCTTATCTAGCTCATACGGCTCCGCCACCGACCCTGGAGCATCGTGATTGGATACGGTGTTTCTTCTGCGTTGCTCGCCTGGTACCTGCGCGCGTATGGACCCAATTGACCACACTGTGCATCCGTCAGCTGCATGAAGCATCGCTTTCGACCCTTATACTCGGTGTGCGTATCTCGCGAACGACGATCATACGCACAGCGCACGCCACTCCGAGTCGGGCGTGTTGATTGGTTTATGCACCTACGCTCGCGACGGAACACGCTCACCAAAGCTGCGTGCCGCACTGTTCTAAGTTCTGCTTCTAAAATCATCTATCTATCGTATCTGAGCCTGTGCCTGCGATTGGACAACCGATCGCTTCTAGTCTGGACTCACGTCTCTCCTCCTTGCATCTCATCATCATGTTCCGAACGGGTGCATCTCAAGGTACCAGATATAAGGTCTTGGGTAGATGTCCACAACATCGGTTTCGACTTCGCCTCACAAGTGCATACCTTGTATTCGGCGTGTGTATGTCGCGAATGGATTCTTACGACGAACAGCGCACGCCACTTGGGCGTCTTAATTGGTTTGTTCTCGTACGCTCGCGACGAACACGCTCACCAAAGCCGCGTGCCGCGCGCGTAAATCATACTGCCCTAACTTCGACTTCTAAATCATCACTCTATTGTATCTGAGCCTGTGCCTGCCTGCGATTGGACACCCGCACCCGCTTCCAGTCTGGGCTCGCGCCTCTCCTCAGTGCATCTCATCATCGTGTTCCGAACAGGTGCATATCAAGGTACCAGATATAAGGCGCTGCCCTGGGATGCTGTCCAATCCCAATGCTTCAAGTTCTAGCTTCTAGCTCACAGAAGCTCCCCCGCATGAGCATGTCGAACCTCCAATGACATTCTACAATGATATCGATTGGTCAGGCCCGTCTAGCCCAGTATCGTATCTGCATCACGTGTGGCGATACGGGATGCGCGCGACTTCAAGACTTCATGTCGCCTACGTACACAATCAAGCCTAGGCCTTTTAAAGTCGAAATTCATCACGCTAGCGGCTGTACAGCAAAGCACCGATGGACATGTACTATATGACCTCTCCCTGCCAAGCCCCCATTCGATTCGCTTCGAGTCGATATCGATTTAGATCAACCGCACTCGCCCAAAAGGACTGGTTGGGCTATTCCCCTCTACCCTACCCTTCCCCGCCTTCCTCGTGGGCCGTGGATTCGGGCGCACTGCGCGGTGATTTCGACCTTCAAGACTTAGACTTCGCCTGCGTGCACAATCAAGCCTAGGCCTTTTAAAGTCGAGATCCACCGGACCCGCCCGTTTTACGAATCACGCTAGCGGCTAGCGCTGCAAGGCACCGATTGACTATCAGCGTATGACCCTCTCCCTGCCAGGCTCCCACTCGCTTCGAGTCGATTTCGATTTAGATCATTGCACTCGCCGCAGAACACTGGTTGGGATACTCCGCTACCTTTCCCCGCCTTGCATGGGTATGGATGCATTGCGTGGAAATACGGATGGTGCATATGCATGCCCTGCCTTGTAGATGTGGTGACGCTAAAAAAAGAGCAAATAATCGTGCTCATCAGGCTTCTACGAGATCGCATTGGCAATGGTACGCGAGTATGAGTACGAAGACAGGCGTGCGTGGAAATACGGATGGTGCTCACCCTCCCTTGTAGATGTGGATGATGCGAATTGGCGTCGAAGAGTCGTGCCCACCAGACATGTACCCATGGTATCGATATCGATATTCGCCCCACCGCACGGTGTGGTTTGGGGCGCACATGTATCTCCGTTCACGCACACTCCCGCGACGGTAGCGAATCGTTAATTGAATAACAGGCCTTGATACCGCGCCACTAATGGACGCCCCTGCATTTTGCATTGGACGACTTTTGCGGGGGTCGATTACACGCTGTGTCAATCGAAGCTGGCCCAGCGTCATTTCATTTGTCTTGGCCCGCCGATTGCATATGACCGCACCTCCCCATCCACTCTACCTACGGACGCGCGTTGGGCTGGATTTTGGCAGTTCTGGTTCTGGTTCTGGTTCCTGCCACTCCGGGCTCGGGTCGAGTCGGGGGCGTCGTCCCTCGCGACGCGCAAGTATCGAGTATCATCATGTCAAAAGCCGCAACCTTACCCTATCGGCGGGCCTTCCTCCGGGTCTCACCATTTGCATATGTATCTGTGCCACATATGGTGTAAGTACCACATATGGCTGCGCTTGTGCTTGTGCTTGGGCTTGGGCTTGGGCGGTCCCGGTCCCACGCTTGCCATGCCCCATGCCCCATGCGCATGCAGGGTGGTATTGCGGTTTTCGTTTTTGTTTCGTATCTCAGATCGGGTTGCGACCTTCGTGCTGATGATGCTAATGTGTAGTATACATACCGTGCCAAAGATGAGGCGCAAGTATGTTGAGCCGGCGGCTGGAATTAATATCCGAGGGAACTGTACTGATGTACTGACTCCTGAGTCTGGTGGCCATGGTCCGTAAAATCAGTTTGATTTTCTTTTCTTTTTTCACTCCGTGTTTCTGTTCCTTGACTGAATGGAGTCGCATTTCATTTTATTGACAAAGAGACGCATGATGCGCTTGATCGTCGACGTGAACATGGAAAGAAAAAGCTTCCACCCACACCCACCACACCCACACATTACATGCGCCGTCCGACGACGTCGCCTGTTCCCGCCAAAACAATATTCCACTCTATCACAGTCCGCACTTCGGGCCTACCCCCCCCCCCCCCCCCCCACACCACACTTGGTCTTGGTGGTCGCAGAACACGCATGCGCCATGAACTACGAACCATCCAGGCCTATCATTATCAATCAATTATCCTGCGCAGCGCCGTACATAATTCTTAAGACCGAAACCTAGGGTGACATCCTTCCTTCTCGACGTCGATACAGGTACAAAATCCAACCCCCAAGACATCGGCGCGTGCTTCCCATTCCCAATCCCATCATGTCAGAGATAGGAAGGAATAGGAATAGGACAGGGACAGAGACAGGGACAAGGGCTGCAAGAGGCCTGCTCGACCCTTTTCAGGTTTGTTTTGCACGGGCCCGAGGAAATTGCTCGATGTCGACGTGTTGTGTGCACTGTGCTCTTATCGTGTTGTCATGTGTAGCGACGGGAACGCCAGGTGTTCTTGGTTCAACCTCATTCATGGTCGGGCATCGCCGTCGGTCGGTCCTTTATGGTAAATTACTTCCTCACGGGTAGCCACGCTACCACAGGCCTGAGGTTGGTGCATCCTGCGGGAACTATCGCGGGAACTATTGCGTGGCGCGGCCAGGCGCAACTGACGGGCACAGGGCTAGATGTCTACTTGATACTCGGAAAACAACGGACTACGATTCGGACGTGCATCAAGTAAGTACAACACTTTCAAGAAACGCATCGTCCAGTTCAAGTTCAGAGCAAGGCCAGGGCCCAGGGATGAAAGGGTGATTTCAGGATAATAAAACAGCGGCGCCCCCCCCGTTTCGTTTCCTGCTTTTTTTTTAATCGCCTGCCGTAACTTTGAAGGCACCACCCGTTCGTCCATGTGCCAGGCCACGAAGAATTAGCCAAACTGCATTGAAATCGAAGCTTTTTCGAGGCGCTTCATTTCTTCTTCGGCCGGCTCATCGAACGTACTACTCGTCTCTAGACGTGACCATGGGCTATTTTTGATAGCGCCCCGTTTTTTGGCAGTGGGATGCCTGGATGCTCATGGGTTGCAATGTATTGGGATGCTTGGCACTTACGAGTGATTTGATGCAGGGATGGGGGGTGAGCCTCAGGGAGAAGTGCATTCGCTGTTTTCATAGCTTTCGGCGTTTAGACGTTTATCACTTATTGTCACGAGCGATTGGTCGGAAGGGGGGCAAATGCGGAGCCTCACGGAGAGGTGTATATTGATTACATATGTTTCGTCGTTTCCCACTGCTAAATTTGACCTTGCTCGCGGTGTTTGAAAAATCTGGTATGAGGATCGGCGTTGTTATTTTAGTACGAGGGTGTTTAGATTTCATAAAGATTCACAAGGCCTGAAGAAGCACACTAGCGAAGTACTAGTAGTGGAGCGGCGCAATATATAGTTGTATTGTCGCACATCTGTAGCGGCCACAGGCCAGGTAATTAATCTAGCGTGGTCCAGAGAAGGGTGATTATATTTGCACAAGAGGTGATAGAGGCGCGGTTGAATGACTGCAGCTAAAATTCTGGGAAGTAGGGCATGACGAGAGGCTCCACATCTAGCTGCAACGGAAGACATCTGGTTATACGGCTTCGACAAAGAATTTGACCTGTTGCATGCTTACCTTCTACAAAGAAGTTCAAGGTGAGGAACACTGAGAACGAACACGTTGTAGCATGGAGAGAGGTACTGATGTTAGTGTCGGTGATGTCGCCGCGGATATAGCAAAGAATCTCCGCTGGTAGTCCTGATGTCAAGGCTCAGAATATTGTCGTCAGTGTTTCTGACATCATGTTCCAATTTTGAACCTTCTGACCACCTGCATCGACCACAAGAACCGCAAAGCCATATGCTACCCGTCAGCCAGACGGAATAAGACTCGATATCAGGTTTGGTGCTGTGAAACTGGACGCCGATCAAAGTAATACGGTCCCGTATGGCGAGGCGCAATGTATAATCAATCTAGCGTGACCCAGAGAAGGGTGATTACTTGCACAAGAGGTGATAGAGGCGCGGTTGAATGACTGCAGCTGAGATTCTACGAAGAAGGACATGACGAGATGCTCCACATCTGGCTGCAACGGAAGACATCTGGTTTCACGGCTTCAACGAAGAATTGGAGCTGTTACATGCTTACCCTCTACAAAGAAGTATAAGGTCAGGATTCCTGGGAACGAACAGGTTGTAGCATCGAGCGATGTACTATCTTTAGTGTCGTTGACGTCGCTGCGGAAATGGAAAGAAATCTCCGCTGGTAGTCCTGGAAGACATCTGGCTTCATGGCTTCAACAAAGAATTGGAGCTGTTACATGCTTACCCTCTACAAAGAAGTCCAAGGTCAGGAATCCTGGGAACGAACAGGTTGTAGCATCGAGCGATGTACTATCTTTAGTGTCGCTGATGTCGCTGCGGAAATGGAAAGAAATCTCCGCTGGTAGTCCTGGTATCAAGGCTTAGAATAATGTTGCCAGCCTTCCTGACATCTTGTTCCAATTTTGAACCTTCTGACTACCTGCATCGGCCGCCGCAAGAACCGCAAAGCCACATGCTACCCGTCAGCCAGTCGAGATCAGACTCAATATTAGGTTTGGTGCTGCGAAATTGGAAAGTAATACGGTCCCGGTTGGCGAGGCCTGTGGAAAACAATCTCTACGGGGCATCTGGCCGCTATGATGAACGGCCAAAAAGGCCGCAGAATAAATGCAGTGCGCAGAGAGTAGCAGGAACGAGAAATCCTGAAAATAGATTTTTTTGAAAGCTACGTCGGGGAAGATGGGTGGTCGCGTGTATCTGGGAAAAGAAGGCATGTGAGGAGATAACAGATAGGAGAATGAACGTTCGCATCTTTCTCACCTGCATCAATTTCGGACGACGTACTGTACAGTACGCCAGGTTTGAGTTGTAAGAAGTCCAAGGAAGCATCGGTCACAGGCCGGTGAGTGTGCCGCAGCGTTTGACACTGCTGAGACGACGGTGCCAAATGATGAGAACGTACTTGATGTCGCAAGTGAGCTTGAAGCAGGTACCTTGCAACGAGCCGTGACAATGTCCAGGTTTGCCGTCTACAGTGGAGCGGCCATCACTATTTGCGTGACAAAAGGCGCGAACGAAAATGTCATCTCAAAAGATAATTCAAGGCGGCACCATGAATGCGAAGCAGCAGAATATACAACCCAAAAGAAACATGTTACTCCCCAGGATAAGGAACTGGAACTTCACCTTCAAGAAGAACAAGTAAGAACGAATTACGGCCGCAGTAGTGGACTCGGAGAAATACCATGAATACCTGATGCTGCAAGAATCCCCCCACGCGTGACCGACGTCCTTCGCAGCGCATGAAACAATGCTTTTATTCCCCTGAAATTCTTTTCAGGGCATTTCATGCAAATAGGAACAAGCGTGTTCAGAATTTCACAGCGGCGTATCGAGGGCGCGACCAACGCCGAGAATAGAGCGTCCTCCAGACAAAATGTCATCCGGCACCGTATCTGACATGATAAATTCCTTCCAAAATGACGTATATATCGATTGTCAATGCAAGGACAGCGTCTCTGTTAAATGTCAACTTCCTAGAACGAGATCTTCCTGGCGGCTGAATATATGACGCACCAATCAGCGGTTGTGCTAACCGACTGCCAAACTCGGACTTCTTCCTACGCAACTGGAAAAGAGATAAAATCCGCCATCCAAACAGGCATCGTCACGATGCATAGGCGTCAACTAGAGAGCCCATCATCTTATTATGTTGTAATCTGTGGTCGCGCCCGGACGGTGCTCACAACGAATAAGCAGCCTCTGAAGGAACTGAGCCACTCATATCCGTTTGGGTGCAACTACGCGCGACACTTTCGGACCGATGCGTATCTTGCTCTTTAGAGTTTCCACGATGATTTTTCTGTTTTCTAGAAGCGGTTTGTCTACAGGATATGGCAAAGGTGACATACAGACAGAGCATGAGAATTGCGGGTGAATGGACCGACCTCCCCCCAAACGAAGCCGTCACTTTCGAAAAGCTGTCAAACCAAGTTGTTTGACAAGATGCGATCATCACCACAGGTCAATCTGACTCATCTTGGTGGACTCATCATTGTGCGCTTGAATTGTTCAAAAGGAGAACATAAGAATTTGATTAACATTTGCTCACTTTCGGTGAAGGCAACCATTTCTAGATAAGGAGCGCCGTTGAACGTGATGGCCCAGTACATGTGATCCAGGACTTGTACAGCCTGAGCAAGCAGGCAATAGGGCCGGATAAACTCAACAAGGGGTGTGAAGACAAGCGGCGCTTCCACTATGATGCATCTCGAGTTGTATTCAATCGCATAGTCTGCCTGGGAACTGGCGATGTCACGGGTTGCTTGATCCTTTTATAGAATGTTTGCGTCGAAAATTCGGCCTGTGGTTCGACGTACTATGAAGACATTTTCCAACGACTCGCACTGATCGTGTCCTGCCAATTTCAATGCAGGAGGATGAGAAGTGCTGAAAAGCCCTTACTAGATGCCGTCTCTCGGCAGGGCACTTGCCCATTGGTTCGTAACAAGCCCGTTGAATATCGTTTCCTTGCGACCTGACTATGCGCGGTCAGATGAGAGATGTAAGATTGTACGGAAAAATGAAGCAACTTGACACTTATCACCTCTGAACCATTCGAACCAGGGAGAGATTGATTGCATTGAACGATGAAGCTTGGCATTTTGATCCCGCGCTTTTTTTTTCTACCAAAAATCTCAGATGAATAAGTGCGCCTTAAAAAGCCCTTGTACCCAGTCGCACGAGGACCTTGGACACGCCCAAACGGCCGGAGCTTCCGCCAAGGGCACCTTTGTCGAAACAATCTGGCGGTCCGGATTCCCTATTTCTCGCTCCTCTCTATAGCTGTGGTCATCAGCGATCGGAACGATGAGCGAAGGACAATGGGAAATGGAACCTTGTCTTAGACTTGTGGCAGTTTTGCTCGCCTCAAGTGATCACCAAAAGGTCAGCGTGGCGACTCCTAGACGGGTGTAAACGCTCAGTTCAACCAATTTCACTTTTATGTGCCTGATCGCACCTATTCATACTTTATCGCAGCGGCAGACTTCAGGCCTCCGCGGAACAGCTGCAAAAGCTTCTGAGTGCCAGACAATGCATCAAATGATAATCCAAAACTTTGACATCAATCGATCGTCAAAGCACTCTAGGGAAGAAACAAGGCCAGAAACCACAGGGCTGAAAAACTCATTTCGTAACCGCCGCCGGCGGGTTACCCTTGAGGTGAGTGTGACTTTAACCGGACAAAAAGTTAAATCCTGCTACAAAAATATTATTATTCATAATATGATAGCGGTCAAGAAAAGCTTACAAAAGCCTCAAGGGAGGTTGTAACGTCCTGCGGTCCTGAATTTGGGCGATAAGTTTCAAATCCATGGCGGCATTGGGGAGTGTGTACAGTTTTGGTGAAAGAGAATTCTGTAAAATGATTGATATGCACTTGAAGGATGATATCCCAGGGCGATTACGGAGTTGCATTCAAAAGTAGGCCAATGCAGTGCGTCGGATCGTAACTATTATTGATCGAGGTCCGGGATGTCATGATTGACTAGCTATGAGAGTATACATGGACGCGAGACCCAATTGGCGAACAAGAGTGGCTGTACATGATTTGCTGGTTGTTCGTCAGAGTGCGGCAGTTCTGATATAGCAGGGAGTTGGTATAGCAGGGAGAGAGGGACCCATAGTCAATTATATTCGCATAGTCCGACGAGTTTGCGGCTTGCGTTGACAAGTGAAAGGGCGGCGCAAGAGTCCACTGCCGGCACCGGGCTGGATATCAAGCAAGGCCATGCAATTACAAGAAAATAAAAGTCCTCGAGAACGAAGAGAGCATACAGAAGATAGAGCAGGTACACGACAGCATTTCTAAATTAGTCGGTCACCGCAGTGCTCGGTGCACCGTGCAAGAGCAGAGGCGATTGTTTGGTTGAGCTTGTCGTCGACCCTGGGTTGAATGGCTTCGGCTATTCATCTTTCTCCTCGACCACCACCTTAACCTCCGTTTGCTCTCAGCATGAGCGCCAATCAGCGCCCATTTCTTGTTCTACAGCCTTCAGTCAACACTACAACGTGTGTAACATCACAAAATATTCAATATCAGGCTGCTGACTGTTGCAATCTTTGTAGCGTGGTGACGACGACGACGACGACGACCAGTTACGCTCCGATTCACCTGCCACCACTTCCACCGCCGCTATCGCCCAAGGATCCCAAGACTTATCCGTTACTACATGCAAACTTACCTAAATCTCTGCGCAACTTTCCCCTCGTCTTCCCAGGCGGCACGCGCGCCACTTTCCGTGATGGGGACGGCGGTGATCAGGACATGCAGGAAGAACATGAGGTTGTTGGCGGTTCAGGTTGGCATATGATGAAGCGTGACGAGGCACCAGAGGGCACGACTGTCGTTGGGCTTGCAGAGGCTGTTGAACGCTACGGGAAGAAACGATCACACGGCGGCCTGGACATGATGGAAGGCGTCGAGGCCACCTCTGGCATACATGCGCTAGCTCCTCCGAGGAAAAAGGCCAGAGCAACAGCGTTGCCACACATATCTCCTGTTAATGCTGCAGCACCGCCTTCGCCCCTGCCTTCGCCACGCGGCTCACCTGCACCAGAGAGCATCTGGCCTTCCGCTCCCCCTAGCGGCGCATCATCGCCTTTACCGCAAGCCCCGTTTCAGCCAGATTTGTCTTTGACCACTCTCTTAACGCTCCCTTCCCTGGTTTCTCATTTCTCCTCGCTGCCACCGTCTCTTCAGTCCCACTTCCTTCTAACTCTTCTGCGGCATTCGCCTCTGCCTGTCCTTCGGACGTTACACTCCGTCCTAACGCCGACCCTTGCGCGCGATTTTATTACACTCCTTCCGCCAGAACTCGTGTCACACATCCTAAGCTATCTTCCCTTCTCAACCCTCGCCCGTGCATCTCGCGTCTCCCGATCCTGGAGGGCTACCATCGATTCAGACCCTGTGCTATGGCGTGACCTCCTAAAAAGTACGAAAATTTGGTTCGGCGGTGATGCAGAGAACGCTTTCGCGGATTACATTTATGCAAGGAGGCGGCATGCAGAACGGGCACGACTGAGATCAATTCTACATGACCCAACCCCGACCACGCCGATACCCAGCACTCTCCCGTTCCCTCACCCATACAAGATTTTGTTTAAGTCTCGGCTCCTTACGCGTACGCGGTGGGTTAACAATCGCGAGCCGAAGCACGTTTCGTTCCCTGCCCATGGGTCGTCTGTGGTCACATGTCTCATCTTCTCTCATGGACGTATCATCTCAGCTTCGGATGACCACTCGATTCACATATACTCCCCTGCCACCGGAGAGCTCATTTCCAAGTTGGAGGGCCACGACGGGGGCGTGTGGGCACTCGCCGCAAGCAAGGACATCTTAGTCAGCGGTTCTACTGACCGCACCGTACGTATCTGGGACCTTGCAACGGGACGATGCACGCACGTATTTGGCGGCCATACAAGTACGGTCAGATGCCTTTCCATTGTGAAGCCGGAGTGGGTAGACGTAGAACAGGAGGGGGGTGGGTTCGTGAAGGAGCGATGGCCGAAGAGACCTTTGATTGTAACTGGGAGTAGAGATCATTCATTACGGGTGTGGACATTGCCTCGGCCAGGCGAACCGGAATATAAGTGCTTTGGTGCGGAAGATGCGGAGGTTGACCCTACGGAAGTTTGTGTGAGTTTTCTTTGTGGATCATTTCATTTCCTTGGAGTCTATATTGATCGTGACATTCACCAGGATGCGGATGAAAATCCATACCATCGAGTGCACCTGGAAGGTCACGACCACGCCGTCCGTGCCCTGGCCGCCAGAGGGCGGACACTGGTGTCAGGCAGCTATGACTGCACCGTCCGCATATGGGACACGATCACAGGTGTTTGCAAATGGGTACTTGTCGGCCACACCCAGAAAGGTTGCTCGATTTTCCTCTACTATCTAACCAATTTATTGATCGCCCTGCGCAGTCTACAGTGTTGTTCTTGACCCCTCTCGCAACCAAGCCTGCTCTGGATCGATGGACGGAACTGTGCGCGTTTGGAATCTCCACACTGGTCAATGTCAGCACACGCTGATGGGTCACACATCCCTCGTTGGCCTATTAGGGCTATCGCCCTCACATCTGGTCTCCGCCGCAGCCGACTCCACGCTGCGTATTTGGGACCCGAACACTGGGGAACTGCGCCATACTCTCGCCGCCCACACGGGTGCGATCACATGCTTCCAGCACGATGAGTTCAAGGTTTTGAGTGGTTCGGATGGAACGCTCAAGATGTGGAATATGAAGGACGGGACTGTGGTGCGGGATCTGCTGACCGGCATCACCGGCGTGTGGCAGGTGGTGTTTGAGGGGAGGTGGTGTGTTGCTGCGAGCAACCGGACAGACGCGACGGTCCTTGATGTTTGGGACTTTGGGAACGAGGATGATGAGGACTGGATCGGGGAACCATCGGGTGGGATGTATGATGAGGATGGGCTCAGCGAGACTGGTGATGAGGATGAGGATGAGCTGGGCACCGCACGGATTCGGCGGATGACTGCGGTCGATGAGGATGACGAGGAGCAGGAGCAAGCGGATGTGGATGCTATGGACCAGGATCTTCTCGGTCCCTCCGACAGTGAATCGGTGGACATTGACATTGACGAGGAAAGCCAGGGACGGCGGAGACATCGGAGTCGAGTCCAGGTCGATATCGATGTAGAGGATGGAGACTCTTTCAATGACTCCACATATCGCCTTTCTGAGGGCGTCGAGGCATCCAGGTGGGCACCTAATCCCGCCGGCACCAGCACCGCGTCGACCATGCGATTACCGAATAATCAAACGAGCAGGCTGCCCCGCATGAGCGCTGGCCCAGCTTCGTCGTCACGGAGGACGAACCCTCCTCCGGGTTTCACCCAGCGGACGTTACCTACGAATGACGAGACACCGACGCGGCCCCGAGTTCGTGGGACGCGTCGGCGATGAGACGTGCTTTTATTTGTCGAATTATGTATGTTTTCTGCGGTCCTTCGTATCGTGCGCTACCCTCCGCCCTGCTCTGTATACCTTTTTCTTTCATAATGTCTTCAAAGTGTATCGCGTATGCATTTGGTGCTTTTGGACGTTTAATGGCTTTTCCAGGTACTCGTACTATCATTCATTCCTTCTTGAAACTTTTCTGTCCTTTTGGGTCTGGATCTTTATCAATTTTCATGTCACGAAACATTCTGAGCCAAATGAAATACAATGCACATGTAACGACTCCTGTAGGAAATCGAATGGTAAACGACCCTGAAACGTCTTTCAAGTGTGTGGCGAGTTGTCGGAAAAGGGATTTGCAGTAGTTCACTGCTATGTTCGCTGCTATTTGTGCTTGGGTTCACACAGAAAAATACTTGGAGGTCGCTTGAGTTGCGTCTTCCTCGGATGTGATCAAAATACAAAGTACCAGCCAGTTGAGACGCAGGAGCTGTGAAATTGCGTCCATTGGATTGGTCAGAAGACATACACTTCCAACGGAATAGGCCGAAGCAACTATGTCAGATAAGCATCGTATTGTTCACACAGCGAAATAGGTTGCGGGGAGGTATGCGGGGCCTCGCGGGATCGGAGGAAGTATGGTCTCTTCGGGACCGTTACAATGCTTCGATAATATCTCGGGCTCTATGGTGACGGCTGAACAACGCTCGCGTAGAGTACTTGAGAAAAAGTCCTACATAAATGGAAGCGCGCAGGGCCAAAGATCTACAATGGGATGATGTACAGATGGCTGACGCGGCATTTTTGCAGGTGGAATGTCCGTCCCGTACGGTCAAGTGATGTCCGAAGGAGAGCCGCGGCGGAATGGAGGCCAAAGAAAGCATTATGGTCAAGCTAGTCGTGCTTTATGTATTTTGACATCTTCTCGGGGTCTGTAGAAGGGGTTTGAGTATACTGTCACAAAGAACGATTGTATACAGACCGGTCTTGCGCGTCAACTGCCACCGCTCCCAATCTCTGTACAACTCGCATCCCAGAGCTTACTCGTCCAAATATTGTGTGCTTCTTATCCAGGTACGGTGTGGGGCCTAATGTGATGAAGAATTGAGATCCTGTGGGAGAATCGGTATGAGTCTTGTAACGGATAAAGCCCGAATCGTAGCAACATGCCATTGGTGTTTGGACCCGAATTCGCCATCGCGAGAATGCCAGCGCCTGTAAATCTCAACTCCGGACTTATTTCATCCTCGCTTTAAAGTGAAGTTTATCAACCGGGTCATCCTTGATGAGAGCATAAGACGTTACCCACAACTTCTGTCCGTAGATACTCGTGCCGCCTCGCCCTGTGCCAGTGGGATCGCCGCCCTGGATCATGAAATCCTATTTGGTCGAGTGAGCATTCGGACAAGATGCTTGGGCAATACATCTCACTGTGATAATGCGATGGAAGACAACACCGTTGTAGTACCCTCGCTTTGCGAGTTCTGCAAAGTTTTTGCATGTCTAAATCTCATGTATTGGCTTCAATTCCATCGAACTGTGGATAATAGAATGGAACTCACACGAGGCGCATGATCCCAATATAGTTCAAGCTGTACATCTCCCAAGCTCGTCTCCAGAACAACTGAGTCCATCGTTTGCGTCGTATACCGTGGTGGTTGGAACAAAGTCGAGTTGCCCATGAAAATACACGTGCGCACAACCGATTCGAAGTCACGTGTCATATCTCCAAATGAAAGCCCTCTGAACGGAGGCACGGGATGAAAGAGAGCTCGTTTCGTAGCGTGACAGCACATGATCTCACGCCTCTTAACCTTCTACCTCCACTATACCGAATCTCTCCTCTGGTACTTCTCCGGTACCCAATTCATACTCGCCTAGCTCATTCCACTGAGCTCCCCTTACCTTACTATTAAATTTTCTGTATTCGCGCGCTGTATTCGCGCGACTCGCGTCCTCGCGCCTTCGCGTTCTCCACCGCGCCCCCCTTCATACACTCCGCAGTCTTCCAAAACTCCACCTCCATGCCAGGCTCCTCCCGTCGTCTTACTCGAGCGTCTTCGCGTGCACCGTCCCCGCCTAACGGAGAACCTTCGGCGCTAGCACGTATTGACGAAAATTCCTCTGAAGGCGCTCCCTCGCGTTCCTCGTCTCTGACCCCTCCTCCTGAAGGCACTACAGGGGACGCTCCTGAGGTTTCACATCCTTCCCTTGGGGTTCCCCAAAATCCCGTCGATCCATCCCCTCCCTTCACCGGGACCCATTCACGTGATCGTGCTTCCACCTCGACGCTGGCTTCCCAATCCGGTCATCCCATTTCCTTTTCAGGCGCTTCTTCTGGCGACATCCCTACTGGTCCTGCCCCTCCCTCCCTCCCCTCCTTCACTGCTGCAGAATTCAACGCCGCCAAACAGACTGTCATTTCCATGCTCCAACCCAACCCTCCGTCCCTGACCTCTGCAGTCTCTTCCAGTGCCGCGCATGCGAACACCTCCTCCCTTCCTCCCAGCGTCCCACGTGCCTCTACATCGGCCACTACTCCCACTTCAGCCATCCAGGCCCCTCCCCCCGCCCGCCACAAAGGCAAAGCACGCGCGCGCTCCACGGACCTAAATCTCGGACCTGACGAGCTCGATCAAATTATGGATTCCGCGCGTCCCTTGTCCGCCCAAGCTCCCTCCCATCGCCGTTCCCGGCCTGCAGTTCACTTCTCCGCTACAGTACAACCTCCGACCCCCTCCATCAGTCATCCTGTACCTACACCCTCCTCTCCCTCCGTTACCGGCGCTTCACCCTCTCGGGCCTCGTCCCCCTATGAGCGGGCCTTTACGGACGATGAACTCGCAGCGCTTCTCCGCGCGTACGGTGATGACCTCCTACGCGCTCATCGCGACCCTCATGCCTCTTCCTGGGCTTCACGCTCTGATCCATCTTCGTTCTGGCTCTCGCACCAACGCGGATACTCGCGAAGCTCCCATCCCCCCTCCGAGCGATGCGACGCTGACAATCACGCCGCGTGGTGCAAACCCTCCTCGTCTCGCCACCGTCGTACCTCGTCGGTACAACGACCTTCCCGATCCACCCATTTTCAGTCCTACGCGCCCTACCCCTCGCCCAACCCTTCGCGCAGGCCTTCCCGCCGGCCTCGCTCCCCTGCCTCTCCCAGTCACGAGCTCGATGGCGTGGACTCATCGTTCTCCAGTGGCGACCCACTAGACGCCTACGGAAACCCTAACGACTTCACGGCCGAATTAAACGCCAATGAGATCGTCACCCCCGACCGCGTCGTCCGCATTCTTCGCTCTGGCTGGCAAGAATACATTCCGCTGGACGCGCTTACAAACGACGCCTGTCGTTCCGCATCGTTTGCTCCTGTCCATCAGGACGACGCCTCTATCGCCCTTAATGCGGGCGGCAAGTTACAAGTTCGCAACTCGGCGCTTGACTGTTCTCGTGAACTCCGCATCTCCATCCTAGGCTGGATGCAGGCCTGTCGGAATCTAGTTGATGCCGTCAAGTACCACTTCCATGCAGCCGAAGACGCCCGTCCAGGCGGCCACCACGCGCGTCTCGTGGCCAACGCCTTCAAAGGTCACTACCGCATTATCATGCGCCGTCCAGACTTTGAGAGTAATTTCTCCACGTACGTAGAGTATGACATTTTCATCCGGCGGCAATTTCTCTTGCGCCTCCACTCCGGACGTCCCATGTTCTCCGTTGACCAGTTCCATGAATCTGTCTACCAAACCTATGAACGCGCTCGTGTCTCTCGCACTATGAACTCTCTGTCCGCTGCTCAGCCGGCCTCCACTTCATCCACGAAGCCTTTTCGCGACAGCCGGTCCAATGCCGCCTCCTCCTCCTCCAACACATTCCGCAAATCCGATTCCGGATGGCAGAAGCCTCGTAACAACTCGGAACGCGACAATCGCACCATCCGTTGCATGTGCTGCGGCAGCATCGACCATCGCTTCTCCCGATGCCCTGGTCCCGGAAAGTTCCTCACAAAGGACAGCGACGGACGCTGGAAAGGCCCTGGCGGACGACTCTTCTGTTACGGGTGGAACGGACCCTCCTCCTGCGCGAAATCCGAATGCGGACATGTCCATTCCTGTTCGCTCTGCGGTACTAATATCCACGGTGCGCAACAGTGCACTGCGTGAGCTACACCTCCCTATCACCACGCCACTACGGCATCATCGCTGGACCGCCCTTCTGGCGGAAACCGGCGGTCTGCCGCGGTTTGCTGAGGTTCCGAAAGGCCTCGTTCATGGTTTTAGTCTCGGTCTCGAACTCTTTCCACTTGATCATACCTACTCCCCTCCCAATCATTATAAGTCCCCTGATCATCACACATTCGTACTACAGAAAATCGCCGAGGAAATTCAACTCGGTCGCATCTCCCCCGGATACCCACCCTCCCTCGCTACCTCCCTTTTCGGACATTACCGTACCGCCCCGCTGAACGTAATAGAGCGTACCCCTGGCAAACTTCGTATTACACTTGATCACTCCTATCCTCGCGACAACCCTCTTATTCCCTCGGTAAACTCTGCCATTAATACAAAGCATTTTCAATGCGCTTGGGGAACCTTTTCCGCGTGTTACCTTCTCGTCGCCGACGCCCCTGAGGGTAGCGAAGCGGCCATCTTTGATGTTGACTCCGCGTTTCGCAACCTCCCTACACGTCCGATTGACCGCCCCGCTACCGCTATCCTGGTTGAAGGCCTCATCCATCTCGACGGCCGTCTCAACTTTGGCATCTGCCCTGCTCCGGGGATCTTCGGCTTCGTGGCGGATGCAATCGTGTGGATTTATTTACACAAAGGCATCGAAGCCGTCATCAAATGGGTGGACGACTTTGTCTTCTTTCGCTACCCGCGTTCTCGCCGTCCGGACGGCACGCCTGTTTTTAGCTACGATGAATCGCTTATCTGGTCCATCGCTGCAGACCTAGGCTGGCCGTGGGCTCCCTCCAAATTTAAATCTTTCTCCTCGTCGTTCACCTACATCGGTTTTGAGTGGTCCCTTGCTGAAAAGACAGTCAGACTTCCCTCCGCGAAGCGCACAAAATATCTTACAAAACTTGAACCTTGGTCGCTAGGGTCCCCCATCTCTCTCATCATGACCGAATCCTTGATCGGCACCCTTAATCATGTTTGTCTTGTCATTCCTGATGGTCGCTCGCACCTTCCTGCCCTCTACAAGTTCCGGTCCCTCTTTCCCAACGCATCCCCGCCCTGGGTGCGGCATCGCGTAACGCCGGCCGTCTTCGCCGAAATTTCTTGGTGGACCTCCACTCTCGCATTCGCTGCTTGCTCCATGAACATTGTCCGTCCTCCCGCGCCACTCGATCTCACCATTCACGTCGACGCCTCATCCTCGTGGGGCATAGGTTTTCACCTGAAAGGGAAATGGCTAGCCTGGAAGCTACTACCTGGATGGATGACTGACCAACGCGACATCGGCTGGGCTGAGATGGTGGCCGTGGACCTCGCCCTTCGTGCCCTCATTGCCTCCGGCCTGTCCAACTGCCATCTCGTTATCCGCTCCGATAACTCGGGTGTAGTTGGTGCACTCGCTGCGGGTCTTTCCCGTAACTCACAGCAAAATGCAATCCTTCGTCGTATCGTGGAGAATTTCCAAAAGCACGGTGTTTGGCTAACGACGGCGTGGATCCCTTCCGCAGAAAATTTGGCAGATGCCCCTTCGCGAGGCAGGTTTCCTCATCGGAAACTTCTCTTTCCTTTTCCACCCGCACTTCCGAACTACCTTAAACAGCTAGTATCTCCCTCCGTCTCGTTTCACGAACTGCCACCTTAGCTCCCGCCGAAGGTGCACATCCTACATTACGGCTACCCTCTACATATCATTTTATGCTTTGTTACATCGCTCGTGTGCAGAGTACCTATTAATTGACGATCTTCAAAGAAATGTCGTTAGCCTGCCGGTTCCGTTTTCGCCGTCCCCTTCCGCGGCTAAAATTACCAAGCCGCTCAGCGGCTGACCACCCTTCGAGATTCACACTTCTCGCCAGTTACCAGTTCTTTCTGTTCTTGCGACATGACAACTGCCGCACTGGCCGCTAAATGGACAGCTAAAGCCTTCGAAATGCGAACCCCTCGGCATTCCAGTACTCCCCGGGTTACAAAGTTGAATCTGAGGACGGGTCCGTATTCCCGTCCCGAAAGTCACGACGCTCCGCCTGATTGGCACGCGCCCCCAGCGCTCCAAGAACAAATGGACAAAGCTCTCGCACATGCCTGGAAGCCTTCTACCTCTCTAGGGTATTCACGGTCCTTGGACGATTTCTTTCGATTCTGCGCCGGATACCGGGTACCTATCTCTGCATGCCTTCCGGCTTCGGAGGAACTGCTGTGTGCTTACGCTGCGTCCCACATCGGTCGCTTATCTGGTGCAGCCATACGCTCAAAATGCTCCGCAGTCCGCGCATGGCACATTAGCAATGGTCTCGAATGGCACGGTGCCAGCCGTCTTTCTTACACGATCAAAGGCTGCGAAGATCTTCGCCCTCCTGATTCCCTCAAACCAAAACGAAACCCCGTCACCGTGGACATGCTCTCGAAACTTCTCGAGGGACTGGACCTCTCCTCACCCCTAGACGTTTGTGTCGCCTTCGTCGCCACCACTTCCTTCTGGGGACAGCTCCGGCTGGGGGAACTTCTTCCCATCTCCGAGACGAATGTCAACTCACCCCTGCCTTTCCGCTCCGATCTTCGCGAACCTAACGCCAAAGGCTCCAGATGCCTGCACTTACCGAGCACGAAGACGCAGACGAAAGGCGAGGATGTGGTCATAACCCGACAACACGTCGCGGATCCTATAAAACACCTTCTTCTGCATCTCACCGTAAATATGCCCAAGTCCCGAGATGCTCCCCTATGCTCGTACCGCTCCGCTTCCGGCCGTCGGGTCATGCTCTGCAAGCGAAAGTTCCTGATTCGATGCAACGAAATCTTCGCTGCCCGAAAACTGCCCCGGATCACAGGTCACTGCTTCCGTGTCGGCGGAACCACACACCTTCTCATCTCTGGAGTACCTCCTGACATCGTGAAAGTCATGGGCAGATGGTCATCGGATGCCTTCCTACGCTACTGGCGCTCTCTCGATCTCATAGCTCCTCTGCATGCCGAATTCCTGCTCCCTCTTGAAACGAGACGGAAGGCCCTGCGCCCTTCGGCTTGATTCCATCGGGGGGTCGTCTCGCTCACTTCGACGCGCCTTCACGGCTCCTTTCGGTCCTGGGTTATTCTCAACCTCGTCGGTCAGACCCCCCGGTTCTCATGCCGAAAGGCCTCTGAAAATCTCGCCCACCTACACAATAGAGTTCGTAATTATGCGCGTGCTGACTAACTACGCGTATCATGGCTAAACAAGCACGAAATGAAAGCCCTCTGAACGGAGGCACGGGATGAAAGAGAGCTCGTTTCGTAGCGTGACAGCACATGATCTCACGCCTCTTAACCTTCTACCTCCACTATACCGAATCTCTCCTCTGGTACTTCTCCGGTACCCAATTCATACTCGCCTAGCTCATTCCACTGAGCTCCCCTTACCTTACTATTAAATTTTCTGTATTCGCGCCCACCCACCCTCGCCTTCGTGCTTGTTTAGCCATGATACGCGTAGTTAGTCAGCACGCGCATAATTACGAACTCTATTGTGTAGGTGGGCGAGATTTTCAGAGGCCTTTCGGCATGAGAACCGGGGGGTCTGACCGACGAGGTTGAGAATAACCCCGAAGGTCAGCACAATAGAGAACGAAAATATGTCGTGAGAGGAGAGTAAATAGATGCAATAATAAGAGTATAAGGAGGAAAAGATTATGATAGGCGAGGGTGGGTGGGCGCGAATACAGAAAATTTAATAGTAAGGTAAGGGGAGCTCAGTGGAATGAGCTAGGCGAGTATGAATTGGGTACCGGAGAAGTACCAGAGGAGAGATTCGGTATAGTGGAGGTAGAAGGTTAAGAGGCGTGAGATCATGTGCTGTCACGCTACGAAACGAGCTCTCTTTCATCCCGTGCCTCCGTTCAGAGGGCTTTCATTTCGTGCTTGTTTAGCCATGATACGCGTAGTTAGTCAGCACGCGCATAATTACGAACTCTATTGTGTAGGTGGGCGAGATTTTCAGAGGCCTTTCGGCATGAGAACCGGGGGGTCTGACCGACGAGGTTGAGAATAACCCAGGACCGAAAGGAGCCGTGAAGGCGCGTCGAAGTGAGCGAGACGACCCCCCGATGGAATCAAGCCGAAGGGCGCAGGGCCTTCCATCTCGTTTCAAGAGGGAGCAGGAATTCGGCATGCAGAGGAGCTATGAGATCGAGAGAGCGCCAGTAGCGTAGGAAGGCATCCGATGACCATCTGCCCATGACTTTCACGATGTCAGGAGGTACTCCAGAGATGAGAAGGTGTGTGGTTCCGCCGACACGGAAGCAGTGACCTGTGATCCGGGGCAGTTTTCGGGCAGCGAAGATTTCGTTGCATCGAATCAGGAACTTTCGCTTGCAGAGCATGACCCGACGGCCGGAAGCGGAGCGGTACGAGCATAGGGGAGCATCTCGGGACTTGGGCATATTTACGGTGAGATGCAGAAGAAGGTGTTTTATAGGATCCGCGACGTGTTGTCGGGTTATGACCACATCCTCGCCTTTCGTCTGCGTCTTCGTGCTCGGTAAGTGCAGGCATCTGGAGCCTTTGGCGTTAGGTTCGCGAAGATCGGAGCGGAAAGGCAGGGGTGAGTTGACATTCGTCTCGGAGATGGGAAGAAGTTCCCCCAGCCGGAGCTGTCCCCAGAAGGAAGTGGTGGCGACGAAGGCGACACAAACGTCTAGGGGTGAGGAGAGGTCCAGTCCCTCGAGAAGTTTCGAGAGCATGTCCACGGTGACGGGGTTTCGTTTTGGTTTGAGGGAATCAGGAGGGCGAAGATCTTCGCAGCCTTTGATCGTGTAAGAAAGACGGCTGGCACCGTGCCATTCGAGACCATTGCTAATGTGCCATGCGCGGACTGCGGAGCATTTTGAGCGTATGGCTGCACCAGATAAGCGACCGATGTGGGACGCAGCGTAAGCACACAGCAGTTCCTCCGAAGCCGGAAGGCATGCAGAGATAGGTACCCGGTATCCGGCGCAGAATCGAAAGAAATCGTCCAAGGACCGTGAATACCCTAGAGAGGTAGAAGGCTTCCAGGCATGTGCGAGAGCTTTGTCCATTTGTTCTTGGAGCGCTGGGGGCGCGTGCCAATCAGGCGGAGCGTCGTGACTTTCGGGACGGGAATACGGACCCGTCCTCAGATTCAACTTTGTAACCCGGGGAGTACTGGAATGCCGAGGGGTTCGCATTTCGAAGGCTTTAGCTGTCCATTTAGCGGCCAGTGCGGCAGTTGTCATGTCGCAAGAACAGAAAGAACTGGTAACTGGCGAGAAGTGTGAATCTCGAAGGGTGGTCAGCCGCTGAGCGGCTTGGTAATTTTAGCCGCGGAAGGGGACGGCGAAAACGGAACCGGCAGGCTAACGACATTTCTTTGAAGATCGTCAATTAATAGGTACTCTGCACACGAGCGATGTAACAAAGCATAAAATGATATGTAGAGGGTAGCCGTAATGTAGGATGTGCACCTTCGGCGGGAGCTAAGGTGGCAGTTCGTGAAACGAGACGGAGGGAGATACTAGCTGTTTAAGGTAGTTCGGAAGTGCGGGTGGAAAAGGAAAGAGAAGTTTCCGATGAGGAAACCTGCCTCGCGAAGGGGCATCTGCCAAATTTTCTGCGGAAGGGATCCACGCCGTCGTTAGCCAAACACCGTGCTTTTGGAAATTCTCCACGATACGACGAAG
Organism: Tricholomella constricta; assembly: GCA_013368375.1. Taxonomy (NCBI): domain Eukaryota; kingdom Fungi; phylum Basidiomycota; class Agaricomycetes; order Agaricales; family Lyophyllaceae; genus Tricholomella; species Tricholomella constricta. The sequence goes on from JAACJP010000056.1 coordinate 185,391, forward strand.
GATTGCATTTTGCTGTGAGTTACGGGAAAGACCCGCAGCGAGTGCACCAACTACACCCGAGTTATCGGAGCAGATAACGAGATGGCAGTTGGACAGGCCGGAGGCAATGAGGGCACGAAGGGCGAGGTCCACGGCCACCATCTCAGCCCAGCCGATGTCGCGTTGGTCAGTCATCCATCCAGGTAGTAGCTTCCAGGCTAGCCATTTCCCTTTCAGGTGAAAACCTATGCCCCACGAGGATGAGGCGTCGACGTGAATGGTGAGATCGAGTGGCGCGGGAGGACGGACAATGTTCATGGAGCAAGCAGCGAATGCGAGAGTGGAGGTCCACCAAGAAATTTCGGCGAAGACGGCCGGCGTTACGCGATGCCGCACCCAGGGCGGGGATGCGTTGGGAAAGAGGGACCGGAACTTGTAGAGGGCAGGAAGGTGCGAGCGACCATCAGGAATGACAAGACAAACATGATTAAGGGTGCCGATCAAGGATTCGGTCATGATGAGAGAGATGGGGGACCCTAGCGACCAAGGTTCAAGTTTTGTAAGATATTTTGTGCGCTTCGCGGAGGGAAGTCTGACTGTCTTTTCAGCAAGGGACCACTCAAAACCGATGTAGGTGAACGACGAGGAGAAAGATTTAAATTTGGAGGGAGCCCACGGCCAGCCTAGGTCTGCAGCGATGGACCAGATAAGCGATTCATCGTAGCTAAAAACAGGCGTGCCGTCCGGACGGCGAGAACGCGGGTAGCGAAAGAAGACAAAGTCGTCCACCCATTTGATGACGGCTTCGATGCCTTTGTGTAAATAAATCCACACGATTGCATCCGCCACGAAGCCGAAGATCCCCGGAGCAGGGCAGATGCCAAAGTTGAGACGGCCGTCGAGATGGATGAGGCCTTCAACCAGGATAGCGGTAGCGGGGCGGTCAATCGGACGTGTAGGGAGGTTGCGAAACGCGGAGTCAACATCAAAGATGGCCGCTTCGCTACCCTCAGGGGCGTCGGCGACGAGAAGGTAACACGCGGAAAAGGTTCCCCAAGCGCATTGAAAATGCTTTGTATTAATGGCAGAGTTTACCGAGGGAATAAGAGGGTTGTCGCGAGGATAGGAGTGATCAAGTGTAATACGAAGTTTGCCAGGGGTACGCTGATATGCACCCTCTTCGGCCGGCCACCGATTCGAAGTTCCGACCACAGTAAACCACCCACGAACGCACACGACAACACCGACTGACTCGCCGACCGACTCGCCAACCCACTCACCGACCGACTCCTGACCGAACGCGACCCATTCAATTCGGCCGACCTCGCTCTCGGGCGCCGGGGATCGGAGTAACCGTGTAGTCGCCAAGCGACTACGCACGTTCGCCTACAAACGTCAAACACCCGACTTGGCGTCTTACCCATGACGCATTTAACGACAAAGCCATTCCGTCTCCTATTCACGGCACAGGTCCGACTAACTCACGGAGTCCCGTAATCACCGACTTCCCTGACGACGTATCCAATCCGACACTGGTATCCGCTCCGAAACGCGCCACACCCGACTTGTCCTCAGAAACGCACCGCGCGGTACCAGGCTTGGCGACAACCTAACGCGAAACGTCCGCATGGTTGCACTAAAGAGACGGTGATTTGACCTTACTACTTAAAACAATCCCATGTAGTACCTAGAGCCCCCCGCAGTGAATTATAGCCCGTATTTTCCCTCACGTTCAGAGTTAATAGCTCAAAACCGTCGACCCCGTCGTCTCTGCCCCGTTACCACCGTATAAACCGCCGCCGCCATCGTAAAGCTCGTAACCGCCGTCTCTGTTACCTCGTATTCGTCGCCCGAACCCGTGAGTTCTCCGTATTAACCTCGTTCGTCTCGTTGTCGCACGACCGACACCGAAAGTCGCGTCGCCGACCAGTTCCAGCTGGGAACTATCGCATACTATCGCGCTCGTCGCGTCGTCGTCGGTTCGACTAATATCGAATCGGGTCGTCTTTATCTTTGTCCAAACCATCCTTTTAAGCCCTGCACACTTGCGTGTTTGGGAACTTTTAACACTTCTCGCCCCTATAGTTGTTAGTTATTTTGTTGTTGCGTACAGCATCTACAGGCCTTCTAGCACTATCATTCTGGAGCCCACCGCGAGGGTTTTAAAAACCACCGCCGAACACGCAACCTTCTTCCACTTCTTCGTAAAAACCTACGACGCGGCGACCATTCCGCCAGAAACGCGACAAGAAACGAGAACCCGAACCCTTCGTGCCGAAATCCGCGCTGTCTTCGGAGAGGCCGACACCGATTCAGAATCCCTCTCCCCACTCTTTCACTCAGTAACCCCACATCGCGCAATCCACAACAACCTCAGTCCCCTCTTCTATAGCCCTTTATCAGATCTACCATCGCCTACACCGACCGCCCGAACCAACTCAGGCTCCGACCCCTTTACGTCGGAACTCCCTACTACCGATCAAGGAGTAGAATTCAGACTCGCTCCACTACTGCCTACGACACCAGAAACCTCAGCGTCTTCCTCACCGCCATATTCCCCCTCCCCCGCTCCGTCCCCTCTTCAGAGACCAACACCATCTGTCATGGCACAACCACCGATCGTTATGAAGCCAATGCCTGCGCGCGGACAAAGTTCGGCACCGACGTTCTCACCCGAACGCGCACGCGAACTACGACGGTATTTCTCAGACCTGGATCACCTGTTCACCGAATGTAACGTGGTAGACGAACGAGAAAAGAAAATGCACGCCACAAGATACACCGATATCGATACGGCCGACCTATGGGAACAACTCGACGAGTTCGCGAACGGCGCGCACGACGATTGGCGAAAAGCGATAATGGCACTTTACCCAGGAGCTAGCGAGGAGAGAAAGTACTCGATGGCCGATCTCGACCACCTGATCAGAGAACGACACCGACTAGGGATCCAATCCAACAGCGACCTCGGAGAATATTACCGACAGTTCCTGCCAATCACTCAATTCCTTGTCAGCAAGGACCGACTCTCGAAAAACGAACGCGACCGCCAATTTCGCCGCGCATTCCAGTCCGACTTATGGTCAAAAATCCATCGCAGACTCGAAATCTTAGATCCGAACCACCACCCAGATGACCCCTACCCTACCGAAAACATTCGCGCGGCGGCCGAACACATTCTCCACGGAACCAGCGCCATTGGGCGACAAGAGGAGCATGTCAGGTCACTGCTTCCGTGTCGGCGGAACCACACACCTTCTCATCTCTGGAGTACCTCCTGACATCGTGAAAGTCATGGGCAGATGGTCATCGGATGCCTTCCTACGCTACTGGCGCTCTCTCGATCTCATAGCTCCTCTGCATGCCGAATTCCTGCTCCCTCTTGAAACGAGATGGAAGGCCCTGCGCCCTTCGGCTTGATTCCATCGGGGGGTCGTCTCGCTCACTTCGACGCGCCTTCACGGCTCCTTTCGGTCCTGGGTTATTCTCAACCTCGTCGGTCAGACCCCCCGGTTCTCATGCCGAAAGGCCTCTGAAAATCTCGCCCACCTACACAATAGAGTTCGTAATTATGCGCGTGCTGACTAACTACGCGTATCATGGCTAAACAAGCACGAAATGAAAGCCCTCTGAACGGAGGCACGGGATGAAAGAGAGCTCGTTTCGTAGCGTGACAGCACATGATCTCACGCCTCTTAACCTTCTACCTCCACTATACCGAATCTCTCCTCTGGTACTTCTCCGGTACCCAATTCATACTCGCCTAGCTCATTCCACTGAGCTCCCCTTACCTTACTATTAAATTTTCTGTATTCGCGCCCACCCACCCTCGCCTTCGTGCTTGTTTAGCCATGATACGCGTAGTTAGTCAGCACGCGCATAATTACGAACTCTATTGTGTAGGTGGGCGAGATTTTCAGAGGCCTTTCGGCATGAGAACCGGGGGGTCTGACCGACGAGGTTGAGAATAACCCCGAAGGTCAGCACAATAGAGAACGAAAATATGTCGTGAGAGGAGAGTAAATAGATGCAATAATAAGAGTATAAGGAGGAAAAGATTATGATAGGCGAGGGTGGGTGGGCGCGAATACAGAAAATTTAATAGTAAGGTAAGGGGAGCTCAGTGGAATGAGCTAGGCGAGTATGAATTGGGTACCGGAGAAGTACCAGAGGAGAGATTCGGTATAGTGGAGGTAGAAGGTTAAGAGGCGTGAGATCATGTGCTGTCACGCTACGAAACGAGCTCTCTTTCATCCCGTGCCTCCGTTCAGAGGGCTTTCATTTCGTGCTTGTTTAGCCATGATACGCGTAGTTAGTCAGCACGCGCATAATTACGAACTCTATTGTGTAGGTGGGCGAGATTTTCAGAGGCCTTTCGGCATGAGAACCGGGGGGTCTGACCGACGAGGTTGAGAATAACCCAGGACCGAAAGGAGCCGTGAAGGCGCGTCGAAGTGAGCGAGACGACCCCCCGATGGAATCAAGCCGAAGGGCGCAGGGCCTTCCATCTCGTTTCAAGAGGGAGCAGGAATTCGGCATGCAGAGGAGCTATGAGATCGAGAGAGCGCCAGTAGCGTAGGAAGGCATCCGATGACCATCTGCCCATGACTTTCACGATGTCAGGAGGTACTCCAGAGATGAGAAGGTGTGTGGTTCCGCCGACACGGAAGCAGTGACCTGTGATCCGGGGCAGTTTTCGGGCAGCGAAGATTTCGTTGCATCGAATCAGGAACTTTCGCTTGCAGAGCATGACCCGACGGCCGGAAGCGGAGCGGTACGAGCATAGGGGAGCATCTCGGGACTTGGGCATATTTACGGTGAGATGCAGAAGAAGGTGTTTTATAGGATCCGCGACGTGTTGTCGGGTTATGACCACATCCTCGCCTTTCGTCTGCGTCTTCGTGCTCGGTAAGTGCAGGCATCTGGAGCCTTTGGCGTTAGGTTCGCGAAGATCGGAGCGGAAAGGCAGGGGTGAGTTGACATTCGTCTCGGAGATGGGAAGAAGTTCCCCCAGCCGGAGCTGTCCCCAGAAGGAAGTGGTGGCGACGAAGGCGACACAAACGTCTAGGGGTGAGGAGAGGTCCAGTCCCTCGAGAAGTTTCGAGAGCATGTCCACGGTGACGGGGTTTCGTTTTGGTTTGAGGGAATCAGGAGGGCGAAGATCTTCGCAGCCTTTGATCGTGTAAGAAAGACGGCTGGCACCGTGCCATTCGAGACCATTGCTAATGTGCCATGCGCGGACTGCGGAGCATTTTGAGCGTATGGCTGCACCAGATAAGCGACCGATGTGGGACGCAGCGTAAGCACACAGCAGTTCCTCCGAAGCCGGAAGGCATGCAGAGATAGGTACCCGGTATCCGGCGCAGAATCGAAAGAAATCGTCCAAGGACCGTGAATACCCTAGAGAGGTAGAAGGCTTCCAGGCATGTGCGAGAGCTTTGTCCATTTGTTCTTGGAGCGCTGGGGGCGCGTGCCAATCAGGCGGAGCGTCGTGACTTTCGGGACGGGAATACGGACCCGTCCTCAGATTCAACTTTGTAACCCGGGGAGTACTGGAATGCCGAGGGGTTCGCATTTCGAAGGCTTTAGCTGTCCATTTAGCGGCCAGTGCGGCAGTTGTCATGTCGCAAGAACAGAAAGAACTGGTAACTGGCGAGAAGTGTGAATCTCGAAGGGTGGTCAGCCGCTGAGCGGCTTGGTAATTTTAGCCGCGGAAGGGGACGGCGAAAACGGAACCGGCAGGCTAACGACATTTCTTTGAAGATCGTCAATTAATAGGTACTCTGCACACGAGCGATGTAACAAAGCATAAAATGATATGTAGAGGGTAGCCGTAATGTAGGATGTGCACCTTCGGCGGGAGCTAAGGTGGCAGTTCGTGAAACGAGACGGAGGGAGATACTAGCTGTTTAAGGTAGTTCGGAAGTGCGGGTGGAAAAGGAAAGAGAAGTTTCCGATGAGGAAACCTGCCTCGCGAAGGGGCATCTGCCAAATTTTCTGCGGAAGGGATCCACGCCGTCGTTAGCCAAACACCGTGCTTTTGGAAATTCTCCACGATACGACGAAGGATTGCATTTTGCTGTGAGTTACGGGAAAGACCCGCAGCGAGTGCACCAACTACACCCGAGTTATCGGAGCGGATAACGAGATGGCAGTTGGACAGGCCGGAGGCAATGAGGGCACGAAGGGCGAGGTCCACGGCCACCATCTCAGCCCAGCCGATGTCGCGTTGGTCAGTCATCCATCCAGGTAGTAGCTTCCAGGCTAGCCATTTCCCTTTCAGGTGAAAACCTATGCCCCACGAGGATGAGGCGTCGACGTGAATGGTGAGATCGAGTGGCGCGGGAGGACGGACAATGTTCATGGAGCAAGCAGCGAATGCGAGAGTGGAGGTCCACCAAGAAATTTCGGCGAAGACGGCCGGCGTTACGCGATGCCGCACCCAGGGCGGGGATGCGTTGGGAAAGAGGGACCGGAACTTGTAGAGGGCAGGAAGGTGCGAGCGACCATCAGGAATGACAAGACAAACATGATTAAGGGTGCCGATCAAGGATTCGGTCATGATGAGAGAGATGGGGGACCCTAGCGACCAAGGTTCAAGTTTTGTAAGATATTTTGTGCGCTTCGCGGAGGGAAGTCTGACTGTCTTTTCAGCAAGGGACCACTCAAAACCGATGTAGGTGAACGACGAGGAGAAAGATTTAAATTTGGAGGGAGCCCACGGCCAGCCTAGGTCTGCAGCGATGGACCAGATAAGCGATTCATCGTAGCTAAAAACAGGCGTGCCGTCCGGACGGCGAGAACGCGGGTAGCGAAAGAAGACAAAGTCGTCCACCCATTTGATGACGGCTTCGATGCCTTTGTGTAAATAAATCCACACGATTGCATCCGCCACGAAGCCGAAGATCCCCGGAGCAGGGCAGATGCCAAAGTTGAGACGGCCGTCGAGATGGATGAGGCCTTCAACCAGGATAGCGGTAGCGGGGCGGTCAATCGGACGTGTAGGGAGGTTGCGAAACGCGGAGTCAACATCAAAGATGGCCGCTTCGCTACCCTCAGGGGCGTCGGCGACGAGAAGGTAACACGCGGAAAAGGTTCCCCAAGCGCATTGAAAATGCTTTGTATTAATGGCAGAGTTTACCGAGGGAATAAGAGGGTTGTCGCGAGGATAGGAGTGATCAAGTGTAATACGAAGTTTGCCAGGGGTACGCTGATATGCACCCTCTTCGGCCGGCCACCGATTCGAAGTTCCGACCACAGTAAACCACCCACGAACGCACACGACAACACCGACTGACTCGCCGACCGACTCGCCAACCCACTCACCGACCGACTCCTGACCGAACGCGACCCATTCAATTCGGCCGACCTCGCTCTCGGGCGCCGGGGATCGGAGTAACCGTGTAGTCGCCAAGCGACTACGCACGTTCGCCTACAAACGTCAAACACCCGACTTGGCGTCTTACCCATGACGCATTTAACGACAAAGCCATTCCGTCTCCTATTCACGGCACAGGTCCGACTAACTCACGGAGTCCCGTAATCACCGACTTCCCTGACGACGTATCCAATCCGACACTGGTATCCGCTCCGAAACGCGCCACACCCGACTTGTCCTCAGAAACGCACCGCGCGGTACCAGGCTTGGCGACAACCTAACGCGAAACGTCCGCATGGTTGCACTAAAGAGACGGTGATTTGACCTTACTACTTAAAACAATCCCATGTAGTACCTAGAGCCCCCCGCAGTGAATTATAGCCCGTATTTTCCCTCACGTTCAGAGTTAATAGCTCAAAACCGTCGACCCCGTCGTCTCTGCCCCGTTACCACCGTATAAACCGCCGCCGCCATCGTAAAGCTCGTAACCGCCGTCTCTGTTACCTCGTATTCGTCGCCCGAACCCGTGAGTTCTCCGTATTAACCTCGTTCGTCTCGTTGTCGCACGACCGACACCGAAAGTCGCGTCGCCGACCAGTTCCAGCTGGGAACTATCGCATACTATCGCGCTCGTCGCGTCGTCGTCGGTTCGACTAATATCGAATCGGGTCGTCTTTATCTTTGTCCAAACCATCCTTTTAAGCCCTGCACACTTGCGTGTTTGGGAACTTTTAACACTTCTCGCCCCTATAGTTGTTAGTTATTTTGTTGTTGCGTACAGCATCTACAGGCCTTCTAGCACTATCATTCTGGAGCCCACCGCGAGGGTTTTAAAAACCACCGCCGAACACGCAACCTTCTTCCACTTCTTCGTAAAAACCTACGACGCGGCGACCATTCCGCCAGAAACGCGACAAGAAACGAGAACCCGAACCCTTCGTGCCGAAATCCGCGCTGTCTTCGGAGAGGCCGACACCGATTCAGAATCCCTCTCCCCACTCTTTCACTCAGTAACCCCACATCGCGCAATCCACAACAACCTCAGTCCCCTCTTCTATAGCCCTTTATCAGATCTACCATCGCCTACACCGACCGCCCGAACCAACTCAGGCTCCGACCCCTTTACGTCGGAACTCCCTACTACCGATCAAGGAGTAGAATTCAGACTCGCTCCACTACTGCCTACGACACCAGAAACCTCAGCGTCTTCCTCACCGCCATATTCCCCCTCCCCCGCTCCGTCCCCTCTTCAGAGACCAACACCATCTGTCATGGCACAACCACCGATCGTTATGAAGCCAATGCCTGCGCGCGGACAAAGTTCGGCACCGACGTTCTCACCCGAACGCGCACGCGAACTACGACGGTATTTCTCAGACCTGGATCACCTGTTCACCGAATGTAACGTGGTAGACGAACGAGAAAAGAAAATGCACGCCACAAGATACACCGATATCGATACGGCCGACCTATGGGAACAACTCGACGAGTTCGCGAACGGCGCGCACGACGATTGGCGAAAAGCGATAATGGCACTTTACCCAGGAGCTAGCGAGGAGAGAAAGTACTCGATGGCCGATCTCGACCACCTGATCAGAGAACGACACCGACTAGGGATCCAATCCAACAGCGACCTCGGAGAATATTACCGACAGTTCCTGCCAATCACTCAATTCCTTGTCAGCAAGGACCGACTCTCGAAAAACGAACGCGACCGCCAATTTCGCCGCGCATTCCAGTCCGACTTATGGTCAAAAATCCATCGCAGACTCGAAATCTTAGATCCGAACCACCACCCAGATGACCCCTACCCTACCGAAAACATTCGCGCGGCGGCCGAACACATTCTCCACGGAACCAGCGCCATTGGGCGACAAGAGGAGCATGTACGGGCGCCACCACAGGTTACGATCGCGCCAAGCGGATCGTTAGCGGACGCGACCAAACCGGCGACCATGGGCCAGCCCCTCAAACTGGAAGAGCTCTATGAAAAGATCCATCTCCTAGAACAACATATCCACCGGTTAGAACATACTACAGGGAGCGACGGTAACCGACCAAATCGGGTACCTCACGACAACTGTCACTTTTGCGGTGGCGAAGGACATTACATTCCCAACTGTCCCATATGTCAACAATACATGGCCGAAGGGCGCTGCCGCCGCCGACCCGAAGACAACAAAATAGGGCTACCAAGTGGCGCGCTCATACCACTTGGTACACCAGGCAGATACATAAAGGACAAGATCGACGAATGGCACAGACGTAACCCCAACCAATTAGCAACAGGACAGCTATCGGCTAACGCGAACCCGACCGAGGGTATGATGCTAGAAATACTACAATTCAACGATATCACCAACCACGACTTGAAAATCGAGGATCGAATGGTCGTATTGGAGCGGGAACTCAACACGTTGCGCGCACGGAAAGAGGTCTTTGACGGAGTAGAACTTATTAGTCGCGCGCCGCAGAAGCGACCTGTCACTATCGAGACCATTCAAGACGCCGACGCTCCGACCGCTAAGGAAGTACCCACAGCGCGAACTACACCGGACCCGAAGAAAAGCGACGCTAAAGCTCCCCCACTACCATCCAACATACCGCTGATCCCTAGCACCAGAGCCGACCCCGCGACCGCTACGCGCGACAAAGCGCCAATTCATCCATTCTCCAATATTCCCGACAATCGCTACGTACCTCCCACCACGCGGAACTTAGCTGCCACCGAAAAAGCGAAAGCCGATAGCGCATATCGAACCCAAGCACCCATTTCCGACCCAACTAAATCGGCCGACCTCTTTGAACGCGCGCTCGACTCGACAATGTCGGTAACCGTCAGAGAACTTTGCGGAGTCGCACCAGAGATCCGCGGAAAATTCAGGGACGCCAACACACCCAAGCGGATCATAAACAGCAACCTTATTACGGTATACAACGAAGCCCCTACGTCTGCCTACATAGAAGAACTCGATGCTCTCCCCTGCGAAGGCAATAGCGACAACGCGACGCCACCACCAGGCGCGCTAGTCACCGGCGACGTCTACGACACATACTACCAAAACCTGTTACCGGGAGAATGCCCCGACAGACTGATCGTCGCGATGGAATCGCACGCGCTTAGATCCATCATGCTGATGGTCGACGCAAGGGAACAAATTGAAAGCATTGTGGATAGCGGATGCCAAATCATTGCAATGTCGGAGGAGGTCTGCCATGGATTGGGAGTTAAATACGACCCAACCATCGTTCTCCAGATGCAGTCCGCGAACGGCACGACTGACCCATCGCTCGGACTAGCGCGAAACGTACCATGCACCATAGGCGAAGTCACTCTCTACCTCCAGATGCACGTCATTCGTAACCCCGCATACGACATACTCCTCGGCCGACCATTCGACGTACTTACCTGCTCCAACGTCAAAACGCGCTCTGCTAACGACACCATTATAACTATCACCGATCCAAACACTCAAGAAGTCATCGCGATCCCGACCTTCGCACGCGGACAGCGTCGGCGCCCCAAGAAAGACGTAAATTTTCGTATACTCTCGAGGAATTAAGCCATGATCATGGCGACCTTGCGCTCCTCCTCGAGTACGACCCGCGGAGCTATACCCCGACTGTTATCTCCTTTTGCAAACTCCCCTCCGAACCTAATAGCGACGCTACCCACGACGCCCAACTTGCTTCACTCTACATCACAGCACCAGGCCTAACGCCTCCCTTCCCCATCGACAAATCTTTTATCCCCACCTCACCGACAGACTCCGCCGACTCCCTACCGCACACGCGTCGCAACACCGACTTACCAATCGCGGCTGACACGAACACGTTCGCCGTTAAGATTAAGGGCGTACAGACCAAAAAGAAGTACAAACCTGTCGCACAGAAAGTAGCGATCT